>LTAE01005338.1:9463-23160 GCA_001647135.1 Pontederia paniculata
ACTTACATCTTTGACTATACTTTGACCAATCCACTTCTCAACACTATGAATCGATCAATGCGGAAGCCAATACCATGACCTATGCCCATGTGCAAGTCACCTCATCACGAACACCATCACGCTGTCACTACGCCATCACCATCTAGTTGAACATATTTGCCTACAAAATTGAATTTGTAGGGGAGATGAACCTCCCATGAGTTTTGACACTCAGTATATGAATGATCATAAATAAGATAATCAATATGTAAAAGAACCATTAGTTGACAATAAGCTTTAACAATTAACAATATCTCAATAGGATCGTCCTTTACCTTTGGCCTTTAACTTTATCTTTCAATATCCATATCCAATAGATGGCAAAAATAACAATCTACACCCTCTCTGGTGATGTCATTCTCTTTCAATATCAATATCCAATGGATGACATGAGTAGCAATAATCACCTTCTCCGGTGATGCCAATATCTTTCCTTTCAATATACTCAAGTCATCATCAATATATATCATTCTCTATTTATCTTGCCTTAGATGAAATAATCATTAACAATCAATGAGAGCTTATTAATGCATTGAAGATTCAAATTGTCCCTCCGGTGCCAATATGGCTAACTAGGCCATGAGGTCTGTCTCTCATCAAGTCTCCATATTAATATAATAGTTCTCGAAGGAACACAATAGTTCTCTGGAGAAAGAACGCAATAGTTCCCGAATGAATGCAATAACAATAGTCCCCTATGGGACGCAATAGCCGGGGGAGTCCTCCTCTTCAAGCTTAAGTTCATGCACAATCATTACAACTTTTAAATCCTATCTTAAGCTATGTTATCGTTTAAAGACACCTAAACCTACACCGATCATCAATTCATATTCAATCAATCAATACAATCACATCAATATTCAATTAATCAATACGACCTTTTAGGGTTAGGGTTCCGCATATGTCAATTATTACTTTTATAAGAATCAGCATCAATATCTTCATCGTCTATCACGACCCGTGAAATACAGTTCACGATCGTGACCAACGGCTTCACGGCCCGTGATGTGCATATCACAGCCATTACAGCCTTCATATTGTCATTCACGGCTCGTGATGAACTATCACAGCCCGTGAAGTTCTCTCTATGGTGAACCCAATTCACGGGCGCGATACATTTGACCGATGGTTGCACGTGTTTCGTTCCTGTCCTTCACGGCCCATGACCATTCCTCACGGCCCGTGATGTCTTCACGGACTGTTGCTCCCTTCTTCCATCTCAGCCCATAATCTTTCATAACGGATCGTGAAGCTCTGGTCGTGAAGGCTTGGTGTCAGGGCGCTCCATGTTCCTCTTTAAACTTCACAGCATCCTTCGCAGGCATCACGCTTCACGGCAGCATCTTCACGGGCGAGAACCATCACGACACATCATCTTCACGGGCGTGAGGCAACCATCACGGTTGAATTGTCGGCTGTTCCACTCCTTCACGGCCCGTGAAAAATTCTCACGGCCCGTGATCTACGGTTTGCAGTCGTGAAATCGATCATGCTCTCGTCCCTTCACGATGTCACGCAACCTCACGGCCCGTAAGTCAATATCACGGCCCGTAAGTCGGTATCACGGCCCGTGATATCATCTAACGGCCCGTGACGAGACCTCTGGCTTTTGGCTCTCAGTCATGTGATCCGTACTCATGGCCGTGACCAGTGCAGTCACGATCGTGAAACCCCTTTCACGGTCGTGATGACACATGGGATGACCGAATTGCACGCGATTTTACAGCATAATATCAATATCATCTTTTAGCATAAGTTCAACATATATATTTTATCCATCTTGGCATTTTAACATTGATCAAATAATTAAACATTATTTTATCTATCATGAACTCTAGCATGCAATTTAAATATCATAATTTATCTATGGGGATCTGCCTATTTACGTACCAAAAGTTTTAAATATAATCACAATTACATACCGTCCTCTGTATCCAACATATCTTCTTTGTCATTGATCTCCTACTCCATGTTGATCTAACCCTATGAGGAGAGAGAACGAAGAGAGAGAGAGAGAGAGAGAGAGAGAGAGAGAGAGAGAGAGAGAGAGAGAGAAAGAGAAATTATGGGATAAGAGGAGAGGGGTTGGGCCCTATTTATAGGGAAGAGAATTCATTCCTAAATTGAGTTTAATTTGATTATGACTTTGTGTATAATTATACTTTTAAAATATAATCTTCCATATGATTAGGAATCTCTTAAATATTCATTTGGATAGCACTAGAAATATTAAATTAATAAGAAAATAACAATTTGACTTCAATTCAAACTTTTTTTCTAATCCTAACCAACTATATCTTTTCTTATCTTATCATATCTCTCCTTTATTTTATTTTTTATTTATTTTAAAAATCTGAGGTGTTACAATTATATATGACATTTAAAACTCAATGGTAATATATATTTTATGCAATTCTTTTTGTAGGTTTCCATTGGATATTTTTATGTATACAAAAATTGTCTCTTTTTTTTTCAAAAGAAAAAAAAAACAAAATTTATATTTTTTGGACGAAACAAATCACTTTAAAGTTTTTTTATTTTTATCTCTTGCTAAGAAGTATTTGTCTAAGCTTATTGATACATTTTATTTATAAACATTTTTTGATAATACACAATATTCAATAATATTTTTACTTATAATTAAGTTGTGTAACCTAAAAAATAATAATCAAGGGACTTAACTTTTATGTTTTTGTCTTATAAGTCATTTAATCAAATTTTGTAAACACTATCATTATATTCAAATTATTCGAAATATTTTTACATTACTTACCAAACTATCATATTTAAAATATGTAAGTTTTTTTAAATATAAAAATAATTTATCAAGTACTTTATTATTAAATATTATACTACTCATTAGGATACAATGTTTTTGTTTAAATGCATAATTTATCAGCATTAATTTTAATATTTAAAATATTTATCAGTACTAAAAGTTATTAATTATTTTTTTGTCAACATTGAGACACTTAAATACAAGCAAAGAAAAAAAAAGTCCACGAGGAATTCAGTTAAACACGTTTCTCAATGAATCGTCACCTACTATTACTTTCCGTGATAGGCCTAGAAACTTTAATATTTACGCCAATATCGTCGTAATTTGGATCATTTACTAGGGACTATATGTAATTAAAAGGATTGGGAGTTTTCCAAAAGTGTGTACCGCGTGAAGGGTTCAGAAACAGCGGAGCTTGCCTTTAAAGCAACATCTTAGGCCCACTTTTGTCAGTTACTTTTACTCATTTTTCTACCAGCCTAATTATAATTTATGATTTTGTTATGTTCAATTTTACAGTAGCATTGTTGTTTAGATATTGTTAAGTTCCCATTATTTAAAAAATATAATTGTACCTCTATAAAATAATTTACGTCATTGTATAAAATCTTTATATTTTTTGTTATTTTGAAGAAAAATTTATCAAACGAATAAATTTATAAATATTATGAGAAATAAATGAATGAGAATAATTATAAGACATTTAACAATGTTCATTTTTACTTACTCTATGTGTTACGGGAATAATGTATTTTAGCGATAGACATTTATGTCGCAAGATCGTCGCTATTTCGTCGTTATATAATTTTGCGATAATATAGTGAAACAGAAATATCGTTAAATAATAGTCGCTATTAGCGACGATTATTTACTGCCGCAAAGTTGCCAATAGTTCGTTGCTAATTATCGAATGGATCATCACTTAATCATTGGCAAATCATCGTTACTTTGTCGCAAATTATTGATCTAAAATAGGTCATTGCTAATTCGTCGCCAATCTAATCATGAATAAGAAAAAAATAATTATTTTGTGCGTAAAACTTTACCTAAATACATATTATCATCATATACATGTGCAACACAATAAATAATAAAAATTAAAAGTCGATAGAAATAATCGCATTACAATACAAGTTCCAAAATTCATAATACAAAGTTTAATCTTCTTGTCAAACACTGATCATCAGACGGAGGAGTGCGAGTAGTAGATCGTTCGCGAATCAAACTCATAACCTGCAATAATGATGACCTAATCCTATCATCCACGACCTATCACACAAGCTCCCTTAACTCACTCATAATTGTAGTAGCGCATCTGTAATACCCCAAGCAAAATGGGTCATGTCCAATATGGACATAGACCATGTTGCCAACACGAAGCGTATCCTGGTAGGATGCAAACCGTGTTGTGCTAGCCGTCGAATTCTAATCACCGTTAAAATATATTAAACCTTATTTTCCCTCTATATAAACCTCTAAGCCAAAGTTTTTTTTCTAAACCTCATTAATTTTGCCAAGTCGCCAGGTGACTCTCCTCTCTCCCCCTCTATTCTCTCTCTCTCTCTCTCTTCCTCTCTTCACTTCTCTCTCCCAAGGAATTCTTTTGTCTTCATATATTAGAATAGTTCCAAAAGATGTGGACATGGATCGACGCGTGGAGGAGAGAGAGAAAATAACACCTCACGAAAGAGAGATGAGAGAAACAACATTGAACGAGACGTGACGAATAAGAGATAATCCTCTCGGAAAATGTATGTAATTAGGATTATTAATAAGGATTAATTATCAAGTTTTAATGGATTATTGATGATGATAGAAAAATATTTTTGGTAAACTAACTAACTATTGATCGGACTTCTATTGATCTTAAGATTTGATAGTTTTCGTATGCAATCAACCTTTAAATATGATAATCAATTAAATAATCAATAATTGTACATGGGTCGTGTTCCCCATGACACGGTCTGCATCTCCAATACTGGCATGAGACATGTTGGGGACAGATCGCGTCGACAAACAACGTGAGTCATGTTCATTGAAGAAATTAATAGTTTAATAGCTAAAATGGATCGTGATTCAATGTGACACGGTTTG
Organism: Pontederia paniculata; assembly: GCA_001647135.1. Lineage (NCBI taxonomy): Eukaryota > Viridiplantae > Streptophyta > Magnoliopsida > Commelinales > Pontederiaceae > Pontederia > Pontederia paniculata. The sequence continues at coordinate 14,376 of LTAE01005338.1, forward strand.
TGCTTCCTCTGGAGAACAGTCGCGACAACCTCTAACGTGGGCTGCTTCGATCGAACCCAACACACACATTTAGGAAACAAGCAGCATGCCTTAGGGACGCAGTTCGTGTCCTAGGGATATTATATTAAAGAAAAGGGAATGGTCGTGTCGTTTCCTTAAACAATCAGTGTTTTTTCGAAAGTAAAGAATAAAATAAACCTTGAAAAGAAATGGTTCGTGTCACCAGATACACAGTCCGTGTTATCACCTGAAAATGCCTTGTAGAACAAAACAGTCGTGTTTGCCCGACCTGGGAGACAACATGTGTCGCCTAGGCCATGTCCCGGGATGCATGATGTTCTTCTTGCATGACCTTTTGACTTTATTGAGGTAAGGACTAGTGGACTCTCAGATGAACCAAACATTATAGGTAATACAAAGATAAGATGCTAATGATTGTGTTTGAATTTGTGCATGAAGAGGATTGGCCTAGCGAACTGAGGGGTTTATCCCTATTGGGTTCCTTGGGGAATCACTGTCCCTTGTGGACTACTATTTATGAAGATTGATTGATGGATCTAGTGTTTACTCCATGACCTAGCTAGTAATATTGGCGTCGGTCTCCCTAAATCTTCTTACACTAGTAATTGCTCATTATAGATTGAAATAAAAGATAATGCCATAAACATAAATAAAAAAGAAGTAAAATGAACTAAGCTTGAATATACTGATGTATTGTACACTATGAAAGTTAGGTGTAACTGATATTCTTGTTACTGATATTAAAATTAAAGATGTAATGAATTGATAAGCATTGATCCTCCTCACATGTCTTCACTGTTTCAAATCAGTCTTCATTGTTTTAAATCAGTAAAGAAAGATATATTTCTACTCATATATTGACTCCTGATTATTATTTTTTATATGATATTTACATATTGAGTATCATAATTCATGAGAGATTAATTTCCCTTATGAATTTAATTCTGTAGGCAATCCAAATGCTTAATAGATGTCGATGACGATGATGATGATCCAACTCATGATGGTATGTTTTGCACATGAATAGAGTCCTGGTTGAGTTTTGAGTTTTATCTAATAAAGTTGGAATTGAACTCTGGATAATTAGTCTTTTATTTTATTTATTGATGTTATTCTTCTATTGGAATCGATGTAATGGATTTTAATCTTCTTTATTGGAAAATAACGTTTTAATATAAAATTATTGGTTTTAAATGATGTGGCCCAACTATTGGTCAAAGTCAAGTCAATTAAAGTAAGTTCGTAGCGTCCTCGAGAGCACATTTTGTCAAGTGACAATGTGTGATTTTAGAGGCGTTATAACATCTCCCTTTAGATGAATCATATAGCTAAGAGAAATCATAAATCAGAATAGAAGAGCTCATCCCACCCATGAGTAAATATTTCATAATAGCCTCTAGCGGGTGCGGCGATCGAATGACACGAATGATCAGTGGCAAAGGAAGCACTCGATTGCGAACTCAATCTACCTAAGCCATGAAATAATAGTGAATCCTGCAATTTTTTTTTCATATTTTCTCATTGACTTTGGAGTATTATCAATGTTATCCCCATATTCTTCATCATCAGTAAATCAAACAACTCGTGCAAATGAATATTACAAAATATACCACAATATTTTTTGCTTGCTCTGAGACTAATTGATTGATAGTATTGTTCGTGTACGCTTTTTGGTACATCTTTCAAAAGGTAATCTTGTTGCTGCTCGACAACTACTACATCAATAATATATTAGATTATTTAATTGAACTATTTTACGATAAGAATCAACATTATAAAAACCTAAAAAGATATATCATTTTTATTTAAGCTCTATGTACTCAATGAGCCTCAGCAATGGCGTGCCACATTCAGCTTAGTCAATATTATTTTTATCGATTATTGACTTCTCTTGATATTCAAATGATGCCTTATATGCAAAATAATAAGTGTTAAAAAAATAAGCATCTAATTTAAAAATTACTTACCAAATCTCGCAAAAAGAAGATCAAACTTCTTTTGAATTAGTGGTACATGTTTGTCTCTCGCTTCAAGAATATTGTTGTTGGTGGCAAATCTTGCATCTTGACGACATTTGAATAAACACTCTTCTAAGTCAAGTAGAAGCTACAATATTAAATACCCGAGCCACTCAGCTTTCCCATGATATCAAGATCCATGACATTAGAAAATATTATTTATAGCATATAAAATTAGTTTCTAATTATTTTATAGTAATAAAGAATATAAGCATTTGTTAGGGCATAACTTATTAACTTATGTATTCATATACAAATCTCAGAATTCATCAGTTGCATTCTTAAAATCTCCATGAACATAATTATTAATATTTTTTATTAAAAAATACAACTTGATAATATGATTAAATTGTGTTATAATTAATTAAACATAATAAAATAAAAGTATATCAATCATTTTCATGAAAATTAATCAAAATTAACTAAAATTAACTAAAATTAACTACTTTCATAAATAGGCGGATGATGAAAGCCACAAGGAGGAGGGGGTGGGCGCCCACCCACCTCTATCTAGAGGGAAGAGGGCAGCACTTGTTGCCCGCTAGTCCCCTCCTCCTCCCTAGACGAGGGAGGGTGAGGAGGGGGCCGATGGGTGGGTAGGAGGAGGAGAAGAGAAAAATAAATGAGTAGGAAGAAGGAGAAGCTTACAAGGTTGGTGTCGGAGTCGACGAACGTCTGTGATGTAGATAGCGGTGAGGAGGGGAGGCGGGAGAAGGCATGAGAAAAAGAGGAAAGAGAGAAGGAAAAATTTAGAGCACAAGAAATTAGCGACTAAAAAACTGGTTAATACTTAATTTTTTTTCTAAAAAATAAAACTCATCGCATATTGCGATCATTTAGTGAATAAGTGAAAATCATCAATAACTTCATCGCTAATCATATCAAAAAATAAATTAAAATACGAAATATTGTAAATTGTTAAACCATCATAGAGTTATCGCTATTAGTGATGATTTTTGTTGTCACTAATCTTCCATCACAAATTTATCATTTCTTGTACTGTTGACCATATAGTTTGTTTTTTTAGAGCGCATAGCTCTTTCTTTGGAAAAGAAAATAATGGAGGATACAAATTTGAAATAATATAAACCTTAAGAAAATTATTAGAAACTTTCTATATAAAAGATTAATATCATAGTCATTTAAATTTTAGAGACTATTCTAAAACTCCTGTAATTGAGGGATCTCTTGAAACCCTGCTGATCGAGCGACTTTGTCGCTCGAACTGTTAGGGGGAGCCTTGACCTCTCCAAAATTTTGAATTACTAATATAAATACTATATATCCGGTACAATAAGCTGAAGAAAAAAATAAAATATTGTATTTATATTTTTTGACCCTTGTTATAGGAGTCATATGTATTTAGTATTGGATTAAGGTTGAAGACGCTGCCATAGTTAAAAAAAAAAGAAATTATGTTGAGAAATTTTTCGGTGCATAAATAAAGTGCATTACAATGTCTTTTAACACATATTAAAATTATAAAAATAATATAAATTAAGAAATCGTAATACGGGCGCATGTCTCACCCGCCGTGCATGGACACAAAATAAGTTTTACCTTATCCACCCAAAAAAAGATTTACCTCATTCATATATGTATGTATGCATCTTGCATATATATGTATATAGACCTTTGCGATTACATATTTAATTTTCATAAAAGGAGACCACTCAAATTGGATGGCTGTGGACGTACTGCCTGCCAAAGTGAAATCCAATCTCTACTCTTTTATATAAAAAAATGCACATCGAGTTTATTCCAGAACTTTTGTTGTGATTGATTAAGATTTTATAAGATCATTTTTTTTATCACGGTCCCAATTTAGAGTTGTAAACTCCTTTTTTATATATGAAAAAGAGATAAAGTTTTACGATAAAGATGGATTATATCAGTTCTAAAAAATCATGTACAGACCCTTGTGAGATTTATACTAAACCTCAATTCCTATAAGAAATTCGTATCCCCTTAAACTCTTTCTCGACACGTTGATAAAATAAAATCAAATTCCACTTTTCCTTTTTTTATTTTCAGTTTAATTTTATTCACTTATATATTATCAGACCCAAAAGCTTTCATTTTTAATGAAAAAATGGTTGTCCGTTGTACATTCTTCCACTCAAATACGCTTGATACTTTGTTTGGTGAACGATAAGTTTGATATATTTTACAACCAGATCTGAAAAGTAAATAATGTATCTTACATGGATTAATTACTTATTATACTAGAAAAAAGAATATATTTCTTGTGGATATTAAATGAGAAAGATGATCAGACATAAAAAAAAAATTACAAAACTTATTCTTAATTGTGCTACATTTGATGGCGACAAAAATATTATTAATAAGAGAATTACATAAATTATAATAATAACTCAGGTTCAGGAGATTATATATGCACTGACATAATTCTAACATCTACTCAATAACCCCTACATAACATATACAGTAATTTTCAATTACATTTAACGAGAGTTGGTTGGCTCTCAAGTCAACACTTTTTTTAAGAGAGATTCCAGTTTTTGAATATCGATTATTATACTTAAAGTTCAATTACGGATAATCATCTACAAGGCAAGCTTGCAAATGTTTATTAGTAGTCTTAACTTTCCATAGGTGTCCATAGGCTCGCTAGTTAATATTAATACACACCATATGGATGCATACATTAAGGAGATACAAACTATATATCTCAAGCTATGTATTGAGTGACTTCCACAAACTTAAGCGTATGAAGCTGCGATATCTGCGAGGCATTCGGACACGTCCTGGGGCGCTGAAAGCATGGCCATGTGGTCTGAGCCCTTCAACTCCTTTACCTCCTTCACCGGGTAGTTCTCCATCATCCAGCGCTGTGACTCGACTGAGATGGCCAGATCCTGACAGCACACCACGAACACCGCAGCCACAGATCCATAACGGGACTCGGACAACGGCGGCAAGCTCGACAAATCCTCCAGATACAGAGAACCAGGCCGCACCAACGTTTTGCCCAGCGTCAAATCCTGAGAATTATTATGCAGTCATCTTTTTCGTTAATAGTCGATTACAAAGAAAGAGAATTCAATATTGGAATTTAATTATGAATGAAGAAATATGTCGTTGCACCATAAAGTCACATACACGATTTCCAAACTTTATTCTTTATTTACGCGTTTGATCTTTCGAACTTTGTTCGTAGATGATTCGTTAACTTTGCATTGTGTTTAATAGTTGTAGTCAATTTTTGACCTAGCGGAACTAGTTTTTTTTTCTCGTACATATTACTTCCTCTCTACGTGTTATGCCAAGCCATCTAAGTAGATAATTTAAAATCATAATTTTTTTTTAAAAATTCCCTGACCCAATAGAGGAGAGGGAGAGGGTGGGCCCCCATCGTTTATTTCTATTTTAAAATTTAAATTAGTTATTTAGATGGAATGGGTGTAAATGAGGGGAGAGAATATTATATATCTAATGAATAAATTGGCAAAATCTATGACAATGTGTTATGGGGACTGCTTAGGAAATAATATGATGTCGGTAAAGTTTATAGCCTTAAATAGTTGATAGCGTTGTACGGCATAAGAAAACGATGTCTCGGATACCTTTTATTTAACAATATGGCACAATCGATGCAATTATTTTGATGTGTATGTAACAAGATGTTAAAGATGAATGACAACAATTACCAAAAAAAAAAAAAAGATGCATGACAATGACAAATTAAGCTCGTGGTGGAACATGTACCTCTGGTGGAGAGAGCTGGTAGAAACCAGTGGCCAAGCTCTGAGGACCAAACAATACGGACGGAGGCTGCTTCACTCGGCCGAACTCCGTGTCTATCCAAATTGACGCGGGAATATCTCCTACAACCTTCCACAATGAACCGTGCAAAAAAATATCGGAATTTATAACTAAATGATCTTTATAATTATGTACTTAACACTTGTTAGAAATATTTTTTCTATCAAATTAAATATTTAATATAGTTTATAACACATCTAATTTAATAATATGATTGCAGATAATTTTGATTTAACCTAATTCACCTGAATCAAAGAAAAGAACCTTTTGATCTCGTTTTGATATTATATTAAATTAGGTGGGCTATCAATTGCTCTAAAAGTCTAAATCTTTTAAAAATAATATCTTTATAATTATATTCTAAAAAATAAATAGTCAATGATTAATTTGCTGTAAAAAGAGAAAAAGACTAAAATTAAAGTCAATCTGATAAAATGATAGAATATATTAATTAATACACCAAAATATTTTGTGCAATATATTACTATCTTGAGTTTTGGTCCATGACAAAACAAAATGTGTGAAGAGGAAATAATTTAATATCTAAATAGTTTAACAAAATTCTCTCCTCTTTTATTATTCAATATTTATGCCCTTTTGTTTTTTCTATATTTTGAACTGATGAATCGGGTGAAAATATGATTCAGATTTTAATTTAAAAAAAACTCAAATCAGGCATTGCCATTAAAGTAAAATATGGAAAAAAAATAAAATAAAAGAGGGGAAAAAGTTAAGGTTGAGAAGGATTATAGTTAAAAGCCAAATAACATAGTATTAAAGAGCAAATAAATGTCAAATAATTAAAAAAAATAAATACTAGAGAATTGAAAAGGAAATACATGTAAGATAATTAATAGGAGAGAGAGAAAAAATGGAAATAAAAAAGAAAATGTTAAGATAAAAGAAAGTAAAGCAAATAAGAAAGTTACGAGTGATTTGATGCAAATAAAATTAATATATTATAGATAGTATTAAATAATATATAAAAATTAATGATAATTATTAATTTTAGTAAATATATACTTCGTAAGCATAATAAATAGTTTTATATTAAAATTTGAGTATCAGTATATTAATACTATATATATAATATCATATGCAATATTATATTATACCATATATTTATAATTATCATAAATAATATTATTTTAATATAATTCGAATCCCAACATTTCGATCATATCTCAATTACGATTAAGATAACATTGGCTAACATACGCCAACAATCTAACATTTGGTTCCTATGTCTCCACGGGCATGCACGATCATTTAGGATGCTGACCAAATATAAAGATTGACATAATTGTTGTTGTTGAACATAATCTATTGGTTGTATATAGTCATGATTCATGAATATCGAATGACATGAAACACGACGTACAGAAGTAGCAGTCAGAACAGATAATAAATCACATAACTAGAAAGCAACATTTCGTCCCAACACCTCATCGCCTTACGCTAGATCCGATCCATTGTGGGCACACCATTGATGTCGTTTGGCAACGAAATCAGTGAATTTTTGGAATTCTAATAAATAATTTAATTTAATAAATTAATATTAATTATATTTGGAAGAACTAAAATATAGAATGTTCAGATAAAAAATGAGAACAAAAAATATAAAAATAACTTTAGTAAAGATATTTTTTAATTTAAAATTATAGCAATTAATATAACATTAATCTAACAAATTAATATTTTTTCATAATTTTTTTTATAAAATATCTGTTAAAGTTAATAATTAATATAAAATTAATCTCACAAATTAATATGTTAAAAATATTAATTTTATAAGAAATTAATTTGTTTAAATAACTAACAAATTTTATTAATAAATAATTTGTATTATGAATTAAATATAAAGTAATAAATTAAAAAATTCTCATGAATAATATAACTAATAATTTATGAAACGTATTCTAATTACAAATTTAAGTTAATAAAATATTATCATAAACACAGTTAAAAAATAGAAGTTAAAATTATAATGGAAAATAATCTATAATTATATTAGTAATTAGTATAAAATTAAAATTTGTTATTTTTAACTTCAGAAAACTTGTGCCTCAAAAGAAAAAAAAGGCTCCAACAAAAAAAATAAAAAATTGTGGGTAATAAAAAAAGTTGTTGCAACATAATCGATCTCTCAAACTTTGAGTCATATGATTTTGGATTCCAATATCGAGTCACACGTCCGATTTTCAAAATGTCACATTATTTAGAGAATCGAGTGAAATTGAATCAGAATCAAAGCCAGTTCTAATTTAAGTTTCATTCTTCAGAGCACAAATTATTCTAATATTCAAAAGATTATTAGTTCATAATTATTTTAACTTACTTGTTGAAGTCTTATATTTTCTTCTCGTGTAATATTTTCAGAATTCAACCATGGCATGCAGGAGTATTTGAGTTAAAATCCGACTAACTTTTTTTTTAAATCCGAATGAACTATATTGGAGCCGATTACTTAAATCAAATTTTTTTTGGGGAGAAAATGGCGTGATTGAATTGAAATAGTTCAATTGATTTTGTCTGAATGTTTATGAAAATACTATTTATATGTCAATTTTCAATTTTTGAGAGAAATAAGGGAATTAGATTATAGAAATAGTAAGGAATAAATATATGATTTTCGTTATGATTTTACAATCTTTACAGATATTCTCATTATTTATGTATATATTTTTAATATTTTGGAAGAAAAAATATTTTGTATTTGACAAGTAGTTAATAATTTACGCTTAATTATTTTGTAGCACTTCTTAAACATGATCAATCGAGTCTATATAAAAGAATACCCGATCTGACACTGATGGAGTCCAACCCCCACTCGTGAAAGTCTCGTTGACATTAAATCGTATGTGTTCCCGGGACTCAGTTGTTGGCTCTCAAATGTGCATCATGCAAGCGAGAGAGAGAGAGAGAGAGAGAGAGAGAGAGAGAGAGAGAGAGAGAGAGAG
>LTAE01005339.1:0-28842 GCA_001647135.1 Pontederia paniculata
ATATTAAGAGTTTCATTCTTTTGAGCAAGAAATAGTGTCCAAGTAAACTGAGAAAAATCATCAACTATGACAAATACATATTTTGCCTCCTAGACTTGCAACATCAATAGGTCCAAATAAATTAAGATGTAATAATTTCAAAGGTCTATTTGTACTAATTATGTCTTTTGATTTAAATAAGGATTTAGTTTGTTTCCCCTTAAGACAAGAATCACAAATAACATTTTTTCTCAAATTTAACTTTAGGTAGTCCTCTTACTAATTCATTTTTGGAAATTTTATAAAGTAGTTTGAAATTTACATGTCACAACCGTCTATGCCAAAGGTTAGTATCATCATGCAAAGCACTAAGACATTTTTCATTTTCTAAGTCTTCAAAATCAATTTGATAAATCTTATTGTGACGAAAACCAACATGTAGTATTTGTTCAAAATCATTCAATATTATGCATTTCTTCTTTTCAAATTTGGCTAAAATGTTTTTGTCACACAATTGACTAATACTAATTAAATTATGTTTAAGACTATCAACCAACTAAATATTTTCAAGGTAAATTTTGTCACCCTTACTAACATTACCTATGTCAATGACCTTTCCTTTTGCATTATCTCCAAAGGTAACGGTTCCAAAGTTCTTCTTTTCTAAGAAAATAAAATTAATTGGAGCTTTTTTTAGTACTCAAACCAATTTGGGTCCACTTATGTTAGTTGGGGTTCTCTTTGGAACACAAATCTTCTTCGTACCTACATTTCACCTTTTTCTAATATTGCATTCATAAGTAGTGACCATTATAACCACAATGAAAGCAAGTAGCATAGGAATGAGAAATATGAGAGTGTAATGCTTTTACAAAAAATATTTTTTTTATCTTTTTTTTAAATCAAAAGCAATATATTCAAGTTCATATTTATTTGTACATTTTCTTTGACTAGCAAGCATAGCATCTAACACTTTTTCCCCATTTGAAAATTTGGTTAATTGCTTTTTCAAACTTGCAACTTACTTTTTCAAAGAATTAATCATAACTTCTTATTTTTCAAAAGAACCTTTTAGAGCATCATTTTCACCTTTCACACTTTCATCCAAAAATTTAAACCGGTATTTTCATCTTTCAAAATTTTGCAATTTTCACAATCAACAAAAGAGGTTCTTTGCGCACTTTTAACATCTTCATATTCCCTTAAACTTTCACGTTTTTTTTTAAGTGCACCATATTTTCTAATGAGATTTTTAAAATTTCCCATGCATATCAAAACATTCATCATCACTAGAGAAGTTAGAATTTACCTCATCTTCATTTGTCATTAAGCAAAGGTAACCTTCATCTCCACTTGAGGAACTTGATGATTGGCTTCCTTCCTCTTCACTTTCATCCCAAGTGGCTTAAAGAGCATTATTATTCTTATTTGAGGATTGACCATCATTTTGCTTCTTTCCAATATTTGGACATTCATTCTTGTAATGTTCAATCTTCTTGCACTTGAAGCATGTAATTTGACTCTTGTTTGATAATCTCCTCCTAGATGGATCATTCTTTTTTTTCCTTGAGAGTTTAAGTTATTTGTCAAGTTTTTTTGCATAGAAAGCAAGCTTCTTCTCATCAAGGTCTTCATCATCACTCGACTCATTGCTATCTTCATTTACTTCAATAGCTTTTAAGGCAAGACTCTTCTTGCTCTTCTTTGACTCATCTCTCATAGGTTAGAAGAGAGCCTATAAGATCATCAAACTCAAGCTTTTTTAGGTCCTTCTCTTAAATTACCGTCCTCTTTATGTGCCACTTTGGAGAGAGAGACCTAAGGAACTTTTTCACCTTTTGAGGGTTAGTTCTTGTCTCGCCCAAGGAGGCTAAGACATTCACAATGTCATTAAATATAATAACCATTTCATTTATATATTCATCATTTTTCATTTTAAAAGAGTCATATTGATGATTCAAAATATTTAGTCTAGATTCTTTGACCTTATTCGTTCCTTATGGGTCACAATCATTTTTTTTCCAAATTTCATGAGACGTTTGATAAGTAGAGACTCTATTAAATTCGGTAGCATCAAGAGCACAGTACAAAAAAAAATTCCTTTCCAATCCAATTTTATCAAGAGTCTTTCACCTTCCGTGCATTATGAAGGATCATTTAAACGAGTAGTAAAATCATTTTCAATAATATCTCAAATATCAATATCAATAGAGCATACATAAGTTTGCATCCTAATTTTCCAATATGCAAAGTTTGAAAAGCTAAAAGCCGAAGGGCGAGTAGTAGTTTGACCTTCGTCAAGAGAGAAAGCATTTAATACCATTACTCTAAAGATGGTTAAATCTTAAAAATAGAGCAACATTGCTCTGATACCAATTGTAGGATCACTTGGCACCAAGAGGGGGGTGAATTGGTGTAGTAAGTTTTACAAAATGTTTTCTTCAACAATCAAAACAAGATGAATTAAAACTAAGAAATCTTATGAAAGAAGTGAGTAAAGGAGAATGCAAACTCGGAAAAAAGATTTGTTGACAAAGTTTGGCCCAACTCCTTGGTCTACGTTCCCGCTCCGACTTTTAACGCCTTGAGAACTTTGGAGTTTCACTATCAAGTCTTCTTTTCGAATAGGGAGAAGTACCTTTTATAACACAAGTCTTTTTCTTCGCTCAAGAGGCAAGACCACACCTCTTCAAAATGAGCTTTCTCTCAAGATTACAAAGAAGGCTTCTCACTCATCTCTCTTACAATATGAACTCACTTTGAGAATAAGAGAGTGGGAGAAGAGAGTTTGCAAGTTTATGCTCAATAATGCTCTTTGGATGCTCTTGGATGTATGCAAGGTGAAATCTTCAACTTAGTTATTGTTGCAACCTCCTAAATGCTCTTATATAGCGTCATGTCTTCAATGTGGTCGTTATCCTCTTTTTCCTCTTTGATAGGACACAAAAGTTATAGTTGTTGGAGTGTTCTGCTCGCCACTGGTCGACCGCTCCTTTATAGCAGTCAATCGCTCTGACAGAAACTAGTCATTGGCAGCTCACCGATCGACCGTTGTCCTAGAGCGGCCGATCGTTCCTCGTCCAGAAGCAATATGCAGCCCTGTCTCCTGGAGCGGTCGACCGTTCTGACGAAAAACTATCTATTGGCAGCAGACCGGTCGGCCAGCGTCTTGCAGCGATCGATTGTTTTTTGTCCAGAGGCAAACTTCGGCTCTGTTGTCTAGAGCGGTTGACTGCTATGGTGGATCGGTCGACTGTTGTATCGATCTTTCGAAACGGTTTTTGTTGTTTTCATACCGGTCGACCGCTACCCTAGAGCGATCGACCGCTTTGTCGCTGAATGCCCCTTTTTCATTTTCTTTTCAACCTATAAGCTACACAACTTAATACTTGATTAAATAACTTTAATCACGTACTTTTGCTATCATCAAAATTCGTGGAGTGTAACTATTGAACCAACAATATTATCATCTTAATATTTTTCTTAATCAACTTACTGTTTTTAGTCTTATACAAATTAATTTTTAAGGGACTCCTAATCATAATATAAGTAATTCCTAAAGAGTCTTAGTCACATTGAAACTCTATGTAGAGAGATTTTTTCCCTTATAAATAGGACTTAACCACCATTCTCTTCTCACAACTCTCTCTCTCTCTCTCTCTCTCTCTCTATATATATATATATATATATATAACAATGCGAGAGGAGAAGAAGAGGATTAGGAGATGAAGAGAAGGAACGTTAGGGGACGCAACATCAGTAATAGATTGACGAACAAGGTATGTTCCTAGGCAAATCCCTCATAGATATAGATTTCTTATATGGATGAAGCATGCTAGGATTTTACCATAGATCTATAGTTTATGGATACAATTATGACATTTTTTATCTTTGTTTATCCTCCTAGATGTTAGTATCATTCAGAGGTAATCATATGATGCTTTATGTATCAAAATCTGGATTTAATTCATTGAAAACGGTGAAGGAATGGCCCTGGATGGTTGAACCGTGTCCTTCTTAGACATGACCCACATCCGTAGGGACAAACCTTAGTGCCACGTCGTACGTATAGCATGACCTTTGGGATATTGGACATAAAATGTCTCGAAATAATTTAATAAAAGTAATTGAGAATTGGACAGATGATGGTCCGTGTCCAACTCAAATATGGATCGTGTCCATAGAAGAAAATTCTAAAATCTATATTGATCGTGGAACATGGCTCAAGGTTAAACCAAACATGGTTTGCATTTCCCTAACGTGTCGACCTCGTGTCATATTATCTTAATTAAAGAATTGGAAGATAGTTAGGGCACGATCAACATCGGAGACTAGGTGCTAGCCTTAGTTGTGTTTCACGTTAATCTAAAGATTAATTATATTTCCTAACGGATAGTTGGTGCACAAACCGTGTTACACACTAACATGGTCCACCCTGATGACCACTCGGTGGAGTTGGCTGATGTTATTCACACCCTATGGAACACAACCCATGTTGTGATGGGACACAACCTGTGTTTGTTGGGTATGCCTATTTTTTATATTTTATTATAAATCATAGATGGCGAATGATTGTTGATTTTTCATGAATGTTAATAATTAATACGTGGAAAAGATAAGGGTCAACCATACTCGATAAAAAATGATGAGGTCGTCATGCATTACATAATTGGGAGCCGAATATTATATCATCGCATTGTTGGGGACATGTAGAATAGTTGCTACTTAGTTCTTATTGGCTAGCATTATGCCTGCTTTGCAATAAAGATGATTCTCGAGCGTCGTCTTTTTTGGGCTCTTTTCGTGATTTGTGCACCACCACTGACCTCCTTATTGGAGAACCCCCAAAGAGCTAATGAGTTGTTTCCTGAAACACCCCAATAATAGGATAAATCAAAGACAACAAAGATAATCGACATGGACTAAAGCATTAAATAGAAAACAAATAAAGCATTGATCCAAAGCATTGTATAGAAAATGAACTAGAGCATTGTTACAAAGCATTGCATAGAAAGAAACCAAAGCATTGCATTGGATGAAAGCATTGAATTGAAAGAAAGGCAAATCCTTGTAAAAACATTGATTGCAAATTAAGATAAAGGGGATGCATTGTATAGAGAGATGACTATCATTAATATTGATATTAGATTTAATCCTCATTGATTGTCTTTATGAAAAGTAAACCTTATTGTTGGTCATGGATTACTTGGCCTCATTGCATAAAGATAATGTTTACCATTAGCCAGGGTTATTCTATTTGTTTGGACTCATTACATAGAGATGATGTTCATCGGCCTTGGATTATTACTCAATGTTTGGCCTTAGAGTAACAAGATAATTTTTTTTTAGATTGACTTTATATTGACTCTTCAATGTATTATCCTTTTATATATTATGATTCATTCTATTAAGGATTGTCATATCTATGTGTTTATATGATTTACATATCGGACTTTATAGCTCATGAGAGAATTGCATCCTTTGTATTGGATCTTGTAAGATAAGGGTTTACATAGATGATGGTGACATGGATGATGATTGGACGCTCGTGATGGATGTAATATGCACATGGATAATGATTCTGATTTAGGTGCATCGTTGATATAGATTTTATTGAGTTATAATAGACCATATGATTGTATGTTTGGAAGACCTATAGATTGATGTAAGACTTTTGCGATTGATGATAAAGTATTCTATTATTTCGCCCGATCGAATAGTCAATCACATAGTAAAAGCATAGCATAGAAATTGTAGCATCTCCAAAAGAGCAGTCTGCCATGTGGTTGAGTGTGCTATTAGGGGCGTTACACATAGCATATCTATAATAAAAATCCACCTTAAAAATAATAAGCAAATGCACGAATGATTAAATCTTCTCGTATAAAAGTATCATTTAGCTTTTCATAGAAATATAATAGTGTATTGACTAAGCTAAAATTATTATTTAATATATTTTGTAAGCACAATTAGTAATAGCGACATATTTAGGATTTTGAAATGTTTGAAAGACCATTTAGAGTTAGCGATTGGCATGTAGAACTTTATATATTTTCAAAATTTTCATTATTAATTATTATTTATATAATACAATTATTCATTGCACTACATGACTATTTTGATATTTATTATATTTTACTAATTCATAATTTTTTATTTAAAAATATCATTAACGAATTATTGATACAATATACTTAAATTTTATATATTGTTATTATATTAAAATAAAAAAACGAATTATTTTATTTTAGAATGTATGAAATAATTCAAAATATTATATTTTGAGCCATTTTACGACATAATTAACATTTTCCCTCTTAACGTCATTTTCTTTAAAGTGTTCACGATGTTTTTATGTTCTAACAATTTAATTATTTATATGATTATCTTAAAAATAATAGTTACTCGAATTTTGGAAAGAAAATCAACTACTTGTTGGTTTTGATTGGAGCCCTCGTATTTATAAAATGGTTCTGACAAATGCATGAGATAACAACGTGATTTGGTAAAAAGAATAAAATTAATCGTAAAAAATGCTTTCATAGCTCAGTTGGTTAGAGCACCCGTTTAGTAAGCGGGAGGTCTTGAGTTCAACTCTCAATGAAAGCAATTTTTTTCATTCACAACCATATTTGTGCATCTGCCTGTTGTTTCTGCTTCTGATCTCTTATTTATCTTTTTGCTCCCTCTGGTTGTTTCCTTAGGGACACTGTTTTCTGAGCTCTTTAATCACCCATGCATTCAGGATTTGTTTGTTTTGTTCAGGTTTATTCCCTTTATGAATGTTCATTTGATTTTTCACCTCTTGTTTATTTATTCTTAGTAACTTTTTATTTGATTTCTTCAATTTTTCTTTTGGCCTGCACATACATAGTTTTTTTTTTTTTTTCGTTCTGTCTAAGACCGTTTCTCGTCAGTAAAAATTGACTTATCTTAATCATCTTCAGTGTTCATGCCCAAAAAAAGCAAGCATTTCAACCTTAAGCAGTACCTTTGTTTTGGTGTTCAATTATAGTCTTCAAATCTAAACATACAGAATTCAGAACAAAAAAAATGTGTTTTTTTTTCTAACTTTCCATTCTAAAGGAGCCTAATTATAAATGGTATCTCCCTTATTGATGAAAATAATTCAAAGCTTTCATGGTTGTTATCCCCTGTGGTATCATAATACTTTCTTGGTTCTGCAATCCCATGCCAAGAACCTCATGCTGTCTTTTTGTGTTATGCTTACTTTTTCTTTCTCTGGACTCACTCTGTCAGTGTACCTATAAGAACTCTTATCCTCAGAGACTCATTTGTTTTTGTTCTTACTGAGTGAGTCCTTTGGATTGGAAGCTGAACAGATCTTTCTCGGTGAGATCACAAAGTCAAATTTGCCAATTATTTAGCATAGTTGTGCAGCTTTTCTCATTTGTTTTTGAGTTTGTTATATTTCTTGCTTAACAGGTGCTTCTTCTCATGAGTAGTGGTGGGAAGCATGTAGGATACTGAACTTGTTCTTTTATTAAAAACATTTTCTCCATGTCATTTTCCTATGTAATACATCGGAAGTTAGAACTGGACATGGCTTTAAAATGGCCAATCAAGCATTTGGATTGTGTTGTTGATATGTCCATAGCCATGCAGCAGGAAGAAATATCCTGTAGCACTCGGGTGAAAGATAGAGCACATTTGAAGTCACGAAGCATTTTTCTGAACTTTTTTTTTAGTCATTGCAGTCAGTTATGGGTTGACAAACATTGTTCAGAATTTACATCTTGAATCTATTGGACCACAGCCCTCTAGAAGTAACTATTGATTAACTTCTTTCATTTCCTTCATGAAGTCGTCATTCAATTTTGCATCATTGTCAACTTTGGCAAGGCAAACCAGCTTCTTTATTATTACTCTTGTTTATTCTACGAAGGTAAACTAAATTGCTTTTTGCGCATGTCTCACTGATATATAACAATTCAGCATATTTTATGATGTTCATTCAGAGACTGTGCCTCTACTGCAGTGATGGACAGTTTGTGAGAACGAAATGGATATCAACTCGATGAATCTTATAGAAGGATACTTGGGCACTGTTCAGATTGACTTCGGCACTTTTGCGCGCACTTTCAAGAGAATAAAATAAGTTTCCAGTTCCCTATTCTGAATTTTTAACATTCAGATTGTCTTCTTGAAACATATAAATCAGCCTTTAGATTGTACACTTCGAATTTGAAGTTTAATTCGAGATGGCTGTCAGCATTTTTTTTCTCTTTTTCTCTCAGTATGATGTTAATATCATATGTTATGACATATCTATGCAAATGTAGGTCCATTGCGAAGAATGGATCAGGCGAGAGAACGAAAGCATGGCGAAGCGACAGAACCTAGTGGAGAAAATGGTTCCTGGAATAACTTGGGCACATGTATGACCATGAGATCCCTCTCCTTTGGTTTTGCAGCGACAGCAATCATAGTCTCCTGTTCCTCATCATTGGCAATATTTAAGCATCTAGATAAACCGAGAGCTCCCCTCCTTCGCCCTAGTAACAATGTAGAAGACTCGGAGTATGCACTTAAGTAGTTTCAACATTCGACGCAGTAAATATCCTTGTATTGTTATTGATGATAGTGCTGGTAAATTGTTACAAACAACGTTCCTCTTACTGCAGTGTTAACTACTTAAGATTGATGAATGTATTAACATGTTATTTTTAGCAACTTCATGTATGTGCAATATGAGCTTGAACATGGTGGTGCTTCTGCATGTAGAGAATTATTAATCTTTGTAGCACTTTGGTGACTTGCATGAATAAAGTCTGTACAACAGATCTTTCAGTATTGATGCCAGGAGAAGAGTTCTCATCTTTCACTGACCAACCTGTTCCTCTTCCCTGCACAAGAGAAGGAATACAATGGCCTCCCCATGATTGCTGATGTCAACTATGCCATAATTGTTGGTCTCCTCGGAAATATGTACGGTGGAATGATGGGTACTTGTTACCTCAGATTGGAGGGAAAAGGGTTAAAGATTTCTTCTCTTCCAAAAAATGGCCCTTTCGGAATTCAATGCAATCCAGTCAACCCCTACAATTTAAATCAACCAGTTTTTCATTTTCTCTTCGTAATTTTTTAGATTAATTATTTCAGCCAAGGTAGGAGTAACTTTAAGTACCTAGGAAGTTGCACATAAATGAGGTGTTCAATGCAATCATAGGAATCAAGGAAGCAGTAAACTACACTTGGGTTGGGCAAGTTAAATACCAGGGGAAGATAAAATTGCTCAAATGACAATTTGTATACATAGTGGGAGACCTTAGAAATTGAACAAGGAAAAACCACCCTCATTGGAAAGAAGGCATTTAACTATAGTATTTGAAATACAACTGAAGAATGCAACAAATGGTACAAAGCAATTTAACCATCCAATGATTATGCTTCACAAGATGATCCGACTTACAAATTATCAATTATAAAAAGAAACATAAAATTCTAAAATTGATAAAACTAATCATCATTTACATTTGTATAGCAAAAAAAAAGAAACTAGAAGAAATCAACCACAAACACAGGCCTCTAGTATAAAAGTTTGCATCATTTTCGAACTAGTCTGTTCAAGGCCACAGTGCTGGTTTACAAATTTAGTAGTTTACCAACATATAGATGTGAAAAGTCATAAGGCTACCTAAATGGAAAACCAACCAGTGCAGTTTTTTTAGTGAACAAGTAAAGCGGAAGTTCTTACTGAAAATATTATTACGGAAGTGACAATACATAAAAACAGGTAATTGTAACTCCAAAAGTTGTTATTCCGGTAAGAAAGAGCAAAAAGAATGTCTAACCAAAGTCCAATTAAACCATAAAAGGACATTGCAAGGTTACATTGTCTTGCAATTACTTCATCGGAACTAGAAGTTGACAATGGTGAAAGCTAAAACCCCACTTACATGCAGGAAGCATCTGATCATGATACAAAAGCTCAGGATGATTGGAAAAATATCAGTCTTCACTTCTTTGATTTCGTCTCAAGGTTCAGTGCTTGAAGGTTCAACAAAAGATCATTGGAGTTCAAGAACACTCGGTTGGAAGAATTTGCAATTACAGAAGCTATATCCCGAGCTGCTTCGATCTGTCTTAGAGCAAGAAATGCTGGATTGTTTGCAATTGCTTGCCCTATAAGTTCAGCACTCTTAGCCTCACCCTGTTTTTAGAAGCAAGGGAAGCAGGATTAGTGAGGTTACAGAGACTATGCATGCATATCCTTATTTTTGCACGCCAATGACCTTGTTTGCTACCTCGAATGCAAGAATATTACTTAGGACCATATGGGTGTGATATGTATTATGATATGCATTATCAAACATAAGTCAAAATTTTGACATCCAAAACATTGTAAATACGACAGGACTGAAAAACTCCTTGCCAAAGCTCAGGTAGGATACCGTATTCTGGACATTCAAAACATCATAATTACGAAGAACCAAAGGCAGGGTAATTCTGGCATAGTTCACATGCTCACATTTAACATAAGTCAAAATTTTGACATCTAAAACATCATAAATAGACAGGACTAGGAAGCTCCTTGCCAAAGCTCAGGCAGGATATTGCATTCTGGACATTCAAAACAACATAAATACGAAGAAACCGAATGCAGGATATTGTATTCTGGCATAGGTCACATGACTCACATTTAGCATAAGGCAGGACACTTTTTGAACTCAGATATGATACTTTATGCTCACCTGTGCTCTGATAACAGCGCTTTTTTTATCTTGCTCTGCTTTATCGACTATGAACTTAGCACGCTCTGCTTCTTGAGCAGCCACCTGCTTAGCTTCAATGGCATTGGTAAACTCCTTCCCAAAGCTCAGGCTTGTTATAGAGACATCATCAAGGGCAATATTGAAATTCCGGGCTCTCTCTGTTAATATCTTTCGTATTTCCCTACTTACGGCCTATAGAAGACAGTTGCACCCTTTAATAGGTTTTCTATTAGTTGCACAACATTATCTATGTCATGTAGGCACAAAAAGCAGCAAATATCAACACAAACAATACATCAAATTATATCTCTTCCCACACAATAGATTGCTAAATGGTACTAAAGAAATGACAGACCTCTCTCTGTGTGATCAGCTGGCTGGCATTATACTGAGCAACTACAGCCTTTAACGTTTCATGAATGATAGAAGGAAGTACCCTCTCATTATAGTTCTCCCCAAGAGTTCGATAAATAGTTGGAAGTTGGTCTGGTAATGGTCGGGTGAGAACTCTAAGCCCAATTTTCACCTGAACAAATAAAAAATACGAGCATGATTCCAACAGTATGAATTATAAAGATACAGTATACGATAAAACTGGAAGCATAAATAACCCCCAACATACAATAGAAAGATTCCAATATCATCAACTAGAATATGTTCAAAAAATATCATGAATTGCATTACAGAATTCAGAAAGAATAGACTACTGAATTTGGCATAATCAAACAGAAATATATAGGTAAAGTTGCATGCATTCTAAAATGCAGCATGCACATAGGTCATTGGATGAATTATGCATGTAACTACAATGACATATCCAACAGTCCATATCTGTGCTACATGTGTAGATGCAACATGGCTCAAATCCAGGGACCAGAGGGGCTCATCTTGTTGACTGGTCTACCATTTGTCAACCAAAATTGCAGGGATCCTGGGCGTTCTGGCTCTTAGACACCTAAATGATGCTCTTCTCTGCAAATGGGTTTGCCGTGTAGTGGGACCTACAGAAGACCTTTTCTCCTCCCTTATTGCTGCTACTCATGGACAGACACTCTCTTGGGATCTCCGCTTTCAGCCCAGAATGGTGACTCTTCCTTTTGGCACAGTATATTTCAGATCTCCCCCAGGTTGAGGTCGTTCTTTGCTCCTAACAATGGCTCAGGAAACCGGTTGGGTCTTTAGCAAACTTATATCCTCACCTCTTTGATGTGGCTCTTGATCAGGATGCTACTCTCTCCAACATCTGGGATGGCAATTGTTGGGCGCCTGTTTTCTCTCTCACTTATCTGATCAGCGCTTCGATGGCCTTCTCAGTCTACTGGACCACATTGTGGCATACTCTTTGCGGCCATCTATTTCCGATAGCTGGATCTGGTCGACAAGAAATTTCACTGTCAAACAGGCCTACATTTCCCGTGGAGCTCTGCAAATAAATGATTCTAATCTGGTGACTGATTGCCGTCTCATCTGGAAACTAAAGTCACAATAAAGATCAAAATTTTCATTTGGCTGCAATTAAGGGCAAGTTGAGCATCCACCGGAAAATGGCCCCCTACGGAGAGAGACCAACGGCATTCAAGCTAACATTAGCCTTAACAGAAATTGATTGAATAGACCCAAGATCCATTAAAGCTGGCAGGACTAAGCGCGATGGTTTCGCCGAGTCCCTACGTGCTAGTAAGCGGTTAGCATCCTATCCGGGAAGGTAGATTGACTTGTTTCAGGTCTGTATCCCTTTCGCTTTCACCTGAAGGCATAATGTCTTCCCTCTCTCTGTCTGCTTTGCTTCGCCTTAGGAGTTTGGCCTATAGTGTAGGCGTGCTAGCGTGAATGAGTAGGTGGGACCGGGGTGGGTCGCGAATGGCGTGTGCCCGTGCTCTGGGTGAGTTGCCTGCTCTATCCTATCAATTCTGTCTGGTGCAAGGGAGGACTGACAGGCAGGGAAGGCGGGAGCATAAAGATTTCACTAGCCCACGCATCTGCTCCCCTCTCAATCCACCTATAACTCCCATCTCCCAGCATCTCATTCCCACCCCGTCGTCGACCTAAAGGGGTCTCGTATGAATGCACTAGAATCGAAGAGGAGGGCGAATTGCATAAGTAGAGTTATCCTCCCTTTTCCCAACCTCTCAAAATGATCCTCACTGCCTCATACCGAGCTCGGTGACAGCCGAGAGCCTCTTCTGATTGTAAGCTTTGTGTTGGCGGGGTCGAGAACACAGACCATCTTTTCTTCAAATGCATTATTCCCAAGGAAACTTGGATTCAAGCGTGTATTAGTTGGCTCAGTTGTGAATCTGAGGAAACATTCTGGACATCCTTCAGGAGAGGAGGCTCAACATTGCTTGTTGTCACCTACAGACCTAAGAATGCAAGGGCCAAGATTTTTGCAATACTTCGGGCACTTTGGCTGCAGTGAAACATGGTAATTTTCCAGGGACCATGCTGCTACATCGAGAATTTCCTGGCTCATGCAAATCTCACCAGGGAATGGCCTTAGTTTATAGATGTTCGTCATCTACCATTTCTCTCTTCTTTCATGTAATACTCAAAACCTTTGTTATCAATGAATTAACTTTATGAGTGGATGATTAACATTCTGGTTAATCATCCTGCTTTCTCTCAAAAAAATTTATTTTTTTTTCTTTGAGACTACACAGCCAAGATATAATTGCTTCTATGTCATATGTGGTAGTATTAATGCAAAACCAAAAGACAGCAGCCACAAATAGAGCAAAGCACAATATTTTAAATATCAACAGTCCATACAGCTTGTTGAATCAAATACTTAGAGAAGTGATGCAAAACAAAATTCTAAAATGATATGGATTAATAACATTGCAGAAGAGTGGATGAATACCCTCTACAGCACAAAACAAAACCATTCTTTTTTTTCTTATGAATATTTCCCATGAAGGAATATCATGAAGACTATTTGCTATTCTGCTTAGCATGATATAAAAGAATATTTTACCATTGACATGACTAGAGGAACAAGTTATTGTGAAGTAATAAAGCTACAACATTTTGTGATCACAATAAGAACAGGTAGTCAACAGAAAGCATATCTTTCAACAGCTAGAATAAGTGATAACACCTATAAGCTCACATAAGTTACTTGGATTAACATTTAACAATTATATTCAAAGATAATACACGCAGGTCGACATATTTGGTTATGGTCTTAACTACAATGTAGAAGCTCATAAATATTGTCTCGAAACAAAAAAAAAACTCCATGGAATTTTCCTGCAAGGCATCAAAGAGTGTTGAGCCAAGAAAGAGCATATTTAAAGAAAAGAAGCAAACCCTAGGAAAGAGGGTCCATTTTAGTGAGCAGCCACCAAGGGATTTGGGATGGTGGTGAGGAGAGAAGGAAGAAGGCTGAAGAACTTAGATTTGTTTCCATTTTGTGATTGCTATAATGTTGAACTTTATTTATATTTTATGTATTCAGATGAACTTTAATGGATAATTTAGTTTTCTAGAGTCAGTTAATGCTTAGGTTGTTCTTGGGATCAATTTATCCTCAGTTTGCTACGATGCATCTCGTTCTCTTTTTATTGTTAATTGTTCCTTATGATTCTGAGCAGCGCTTATTGTGTGCTTAACGAATTGAATGGGTTGAGTTGAAAGGTTAATTCTATTCTATTTTTCTATGAATGTGGGACCGATACATATCGAGAGAGGGGTGTTCTAGTGCAGCAGTAGGTTAGGAGGCCACTGTTCTATGTTGTTCGTCAATTCCATTTACATGGAGTAAGAAGTTGATCTTGAATATTTTTTGTGTTGATCTGAAAGGACAACGAAGAAAATGATATGCATCGTCACTTGAAGAGAGTTGGTTTTGCTCTTGTATCATTTTCGTGTAGAGCCTTTATATTAGCTAGTACCAAGATTGGCGGCAAGGATCAAGATATTAAGTTGTCAATCATTATTAATCCAGTAGAGGAGTACCCCTCAACCACTGTTCCAAAGGGACATGGGTTTTGTGGATAGTGAGTGAGCTAAAAGGCAACTGCCTTGGCTCTTCCTCGCATTCGACAAGTAGTTGCATGGTTGTAAATCCTAGTTTGCACTTTTTTTAAAAAAATGAAAAGGATGGTTGCCAAGCTATGCAACCATCCTAGTTTGCACTTGATACACCTTAACCCTATGTTTATTATTTACAACTAATCATTTGAACATTCTTGTTCAGTTTAATCATAGTGATTAGCACTTTAATTACTTATGCCTCCTTGTGGTTTCGATACACTAGTATGACAATGGAAGTCGTGCACTTTTTTTTTTGAAGGATGAAAGGATGGTTAACCAAGGGTGTTAGCCATCCAGATTTGTATTAATGATTTAAGGGAGTACAAGAGTTTTAAGTTACAATAATGGAGAGCATAAGTATCTCAATGTTTCTAAGTGACGCTAAAGAGTGTTTAACCATTCTCTTAGCAGACTTTTCGCATGTGCCCAAATGTTCTCTGCATAGCTTCTAGCATTCTGAAAAATCACCTGATTCCTTTGTATCCATATTGCCCATAGTATTGCAAATACGAGGGTTCTATCTCTTCGAGATCTATATGTGATTAAGTTAGGTCCTGTTCCACCATTTTTAAAAGAAATCCATAAGGTGTCCTCATTGGACGTGTTGATCCAGTCAATATGGGCTATGTTCCAAACTTCTTTGGGAAAGACCAGCCATCTTCACGGGAGTTGTTAATGTTGTAGGTACCAATCAAGTTCAGCATACTTATCAAATCATTAAGCCGTGAGTCAGAGAGAGGAGATGTGAAGAGTGGAGCCCAACATCCCTGTCCAGATCTAGAAGGGTCTGTCCAGACATCAGCCAAGGTAGCATTCTTCATCTGTGCGATCGCAAATAGTCGAGGATACAGCATGGATAATTGGCCTGCAGGTTGCCAATTGTCGTGCCAGAAATAGAAATTTTCACCAGATCCGATTACTGGCGTGAAGAGGGTCTGCAATCTTGGCATGATAGCAGCAATACTTTTCCAGAATGATGAGATGTCTCGATGGATAAGGAATCTTGATTCCCAAGAGAGTTGTGTACCGTAGAGATTTTTGAAAACCTGTGAGAAGAGGTCCATATTTGGGTTCAAGAGATGGTATCCCCATTTGCTGAGAAGGGCCTCATTTAGATTTCGCAGGATCAGTATACCCAAACTGCCTTCACTTTTGGGTCGACAAACTTCTTGCCAGGATGCAAGATGAGCAGCTTTAAGTGTTGGGCCAGTTCCATGCCATAAGAAACCTCTTCTTCAGCAGATATTGTGTTTAAAATTTTAAAATTAGTACGGTCTATTGTTATTCATAGGTCTGCACATTTAGTATCACTTGACACACTATCTTAACCCTATGTTTATTGTTTACAACTAATCATTTGAACATTCTTGTTCAGTTTAATCATAGTGATTAGCACTTCAATTACTTATACCTCCTTGTGGTTTCGATACACTAGTATGACAATGGAAGTACTGCACTTGCAAAAGATATTGTGTTTAAAATTTAAAATTAGTATTGTCTAATGTTATTCATAGGTCTGCACATTTAGTATCACAACTTTATTTGCATTTCCTGTGCAAGAACCTGAATCTGAATTTAACTCATAATTAGGCACATCACATCATTATTATCCTAAAGTTCTCAGCAGCCAATCAGTTATAGTGCACCTTTGGACCACACTCTAGCTTGATGTGCTTAAATATCTAAAAAGATAACTAGATCAAACAAGCATATATATGTTCTATTTACAGGGAGGGAGAGAGAGAAGAAACATATATCAGCTAGTCAAACAAAAAGAGTATTGCGTGTACATAAAGAAACTAAAAAGAGAGAAATTTCATGAAGTTATGAAAGAACTAACCAAGTGCCTAAAGCAAGTTACTTTATTGAGATGGGCGTACACTCAGATCAAATTTCATACATTAGGAGTGAAGCTTGAGTGAACAAATGCTTTGTTCAAACTAAGATCAATTATTTGTACAAAAGATATTGTAAGAAAGCATGCAGATGAAGCTAGTTATAGAAGAAGAATCTAAGAAAGAAAATATTTTTCACACTAACACTATGATGTCAAGAAACTAAGAAGCATCATTTGAGATTGTCCCATGGAAAAGGATAACATATCAAGGAAGTATACCATCTGAAGATCACGACTTCCAGAAGTACTTTCAACAAGATGGGGTCGGGCACGGACATCATAAATGACAGGTCTCTCAAACCATGGAATAATCAAATGTGTTCCCTCTGGGTAGACCTGCATAATAGGTCCATTTAAGTAAAAGAATAATAAAGTAGTTCAACGAATAATAAAGCAAAGAAAAACACATGTGAATTCAAGTTCATTGACTAATAACTCAATACAGTAACAACCTTAAGGTCTTTACTTAATAAATGCAATTTAACAAGAGGTCATGTTAAGAATAGAAAATAGAATGCAGTTCAAGAAAACTTATCTGAATGAGAAAATGACAGATTATATATTTGTTATGAGCAATGTGGTCAATTCAACTTTCGGTATAACACCTATGTTTTCAACCAAATCTGGATTTTTATCCTTCTCATACTCATTCCCCAAACAACTCCCAAACTCGAAAACTTTAAGTATTCAAACATAATCCACATAACATGCCTAACTTACCCTGCTTCATTTTTTGCTCAGGAAACTCCAATAATTTAGAATAATAGACACTAAGGAAAAGTCAAAGACAGGATAGACCAAATAAGTCGACAAGTACTATATACATCACATTTAGAAGACGTCATCCACGACTATTTGCACATTTAGAGACGTCATCTACAACTATTTGCACATTGAAACCAATAACCAACATGAAAAACATCATAACATATTCTTTGTTTGCGAGTAACATCATAACAGATATTAGTTGAGGTAGCTACAAGTTATCTGAACTACTTGATACTCCATACTGAAACTATCCAGAATATAGAAAGATTATGGAGGTTCTATATGATTTCTAAACCTGAGAAGACAAGAAACAAACAGATATGCAGATGTGCAATTTCATCAAAATGTTTACTTCTAAGAGAAAATGATGACAATAAAATTGTGTAGCCACCCCCTATATTGAGTAGGAGAATGCACATCAAGAGTCAATCCTATACAACACCAAAAAGAAGAATTATATCTCCAAAAAACTCACTCATTCCCAAAATCTAACCCCAATCTCTAATCAAAGAAAAAGAAAACAATGTATCTATTCTCCGAATAACATCTATCTCCACAGAAAAGAACTTTAGTTCTCCGTAGTCATAGGAACCACAGAACAGCCGGTGGTGTGACATCCGTTTGATACATGAAGTTGCATTGTTGCACTCCACCTGCCAAAAGCTTTGCCAAAAGGTCACCTGCATTTGAGGGTCATCCCAAACTATGCACAAACCTGCCCATCCTCGCAAGCGAACACCCAAAATTATAGGTGGGAAAGGTCCTCCTCACCAGTTCATCAGAATATTATAACGATTCGGATTAATACAAACTACCATAGAAAACTCTCTAAAAATATTAACATAGAAAACACAAGATCTTTTGTTGCAAGTAACATAGAGCTAAAAAAACTGCAATTTCCTAAATGATAAAATTAAATAAGTATCCTCAACCTGTAAATTTAATTGGAAGGGGATACATGATGGTGAATTTGTGAACACAATCAGCAAACGACATGCTGATATCAAAATACTCACAACATTTAAACACGCAACAGTGAGAAACAAGAATAGTAAAAAAGTGTACGTACTGTTTTTTTTTTGTGAAATAGGAAAGGATGGTTACCTTGTGTAGCCATCCATTTTACTTATGAACTAATTGTATTACATGCAGTTTACAAAGCATAACGTCAATCTTTTCAACCACTCTCCCACCATGTTATAGCACAATGTACTATTATTGGAACCATTTTCTAAATCATGTTGAGTTCTCCACTTTCCCCCCGAGCAATCACACGCATAAGTATACATAGGTAACATAGAAAATACTAGAAACAGATCATATGAAATGCAAATACAAAATAATTTAAAACCATCGACTTTTTTAACCATCTCTAACCTTGTTTTTGATGCCTTGAATGCGATTGAAAACTATGGCACGGTGGCCACCCTCGACATTGTAGAGGCTGTTGAGGGCGGCGTAGACAGCAGTGCCGCCAATGAGCGCGACCTTCACCAGTGTGCTCGCAGCTCCGGCGCCGGGAACGTTCGGGATCTTAGCGTTCTTAAAGTTCATCCTTTTCCTCTCACCTCAAGGGAAAAGAAACCCCCAAAAAAATTCCTGGAAATAGAGATAAGACGCCGGAGATTGAACCCCAGAAATCGAGATCGAAATCAATCAGATGGAGATCGATGATTGAGGTGAAAGCCAGAGGGCTCGCCGGTGACGGAGACTGCGGCGGCGGACGCGATCAAAGCGGGAGGAGAGGTCGCTAGGGTTTTGGGAGGGTTTGAGAAGAATGAGCGATGACTACCTTGTAGCAGATTTTGGCATCTGGACACTGCCCTTTTTTCCCCTTTTGACACAAGAATTAGGACCAAAGAAATAAGGATGAAATATTTTTACATAAAGAATAAAAGTAATATATTTTTATGATATTTGATTGATTAATTAGTATTTTAATTATTAAAATCAAATATTATTCATTGAAATGATAGCAAAACAATAAATTTAATATTTTTTCTTGTATGTTCTATTAAATAAAATTATGTATGTATTTAATTTATTAATTATATTAAAAGAAAATAAATATTCATCATAATATACTATAATTATTGAGTTAAATAATTATAAAAAAATGATACAGTTACTTTAATTGTACAAATTAACGTGTTTCTTATAACCGATAATTAGTCTTTATTTTATTTTAATAAAATATTAACTACTAAATAATTATAATATTATAGTAATTAACTGACACTTGCAAATATTAGGTAATCATTATTTACACTAATATATTTTTAATAACATATTTTACCCTATAATTATGATAATATAAATTATTTAATACTTAAAATTATTAATATCTAAGTCAAGACTCATTGGAGTCATTAGAGGAGTTGATTAACATTGATTACATTCCATTCACCTAAGTGGAATCCAATAGCTATAGAAAGGCCAAGAAACATTTATCCCCGTCCCCACCTACTATTAGGGTAAAGATCTCTGACAAGAAAAAAAAGGTTAGTTTGCAAAATAGAGATCTAACTCATACTTTGCCAACGCAGGAACTAAATAACTCGACTCGGGGGCATGATGGACCTCCCACAAGCTCTTCTTCGTGAAACTCGCATGAAATTGTTGGGGTGCTTATAAGAGTAAAGTTCAACATAGGCTATCAGTCTTAATTAGGCTACATGAAACCAAATCTACTTGTTCTCATGGAAACACATACTACAAGAGAAAATACTGACCAAGGCCATGGATGGAAAGAAATATATCAAGAAGGTATTGGTGTGTCTGGAGGCATCATCCTTGCTTGGTGCTCGCCGGACACACGTGTTACTTTTGTGCTTGCCACTGCTCAAGTATCACACGAAGTAATCACTATAAATAATTTGTCTTTTGTATTATCATGTGTCTATGCTAGTATTCCTTTGACACGTAATTACCTCTGGAACACCCTCATGACCCTTCATCTAGATTAAATACCATGGGCAATTTGTGGAGACATGAAATGTGCCCTCTTCCAAGGAGGACGTAAAAGGCAATAGACCTTTTAAGCTTACTATATCCATAAGAACCTTTAAAGAATTTACTCAACACCAGAGCTTTTTTTTTTGTACCTGTAATTGGCACATAATATACTTGGTGCAACAATTGGTCTGGCTTAGGTAGGATTCTATGTAGACTTGACCATCACTTTCTAAATCATCATTGGATGATAAAGTTCTCTAGCATCCTCCCTCCCGTCATTAGAAAGGTGTACCTTAAACCATTACCCATTGACTTGGAACATTAACCCAAAATGTTTAACTTCTAAATCTTTCAAATACGAGCACTTCTGGTTTGAATATACTAAGCCTAGATCCACTATTCAAAGAGCTTAGGATCAATTATTCCACCTATAGTTTATCCAACAAATTCTCAATGGCATAAAAAATAAAACAAGGCGATGGAACTGTAGGATCTAGGGAAACTTGAAACTCGAGCTAAAGTAGCTAAACAAGAAATCCAAACCTTAAAACTAAAAGATGAATCACATGGACCATCCAAAACTGACTTAAATAAATTATATTCTTATATAATTAACATGCATCATATCTTAGGCAAATTAGTCTAAAATGGTGGAGCAAGTGAAGAGTTAATTGACTTATGAATGGGGATAAAAACATAAAAAATTGTAACCTTAGTACCATGGTCCATTATAAGAGAAACCTTATTACCCAAATTGAGACCAATGGTGGTACGATTATTACCTAGGAGGAGGACATTAGGGAGGATTTTGCTGCACTACAAAGCTTTATAGGAACTAGATAACCATTTACCCACAAACATCAATAGTTATCCTATCTTACCTACCTTAAATCCCTATGGAAATGAATATCTTATTACCCTTGTGACTAATAAAGAAATCAAGGACTTCTTTGTCAATACCACCTAGCAAAGCCCTAGAACCTGATGTTTACACCGTTGAATTCTAACAAAATTAACGGGACATTGTTGGTCATCCTATCATACTATTTTTTTGGACTAAAGTTATTCTTGTTGGTTCAAATCAAATTGCTATAGTGTTCATACCCATGAAAACAAGCTCCAAACTCATTGCTGACTAAATATCTATAACACTTTGCAATGTACTTTAAAGAGTTCTATCTAAGCTACTTGTAAATAGGCTAGAACTAACATTACTAGAGCTTATTGATCCTGCACGAACTTCTTTTGTTGCTAATAGATGCATGTAAGATAACATATTTATTGTCCAAGAGATAGCTCACTCAATAAGGAAAAGGAAGATAAGAATATATGCTCATTAAAGCTGATGCGGAAAAGGCTTTTGATAGGATGTCTTGAAATAAAATGTTGAATGCACTATCCTCCATGTAGTTTCCATCAAAGTTCATTAATTGGATCAAAGTTTGCATACAATCTCTCATTTTTTTACTTGTAGCATTAATGGTCTTCACTCATCTTAGTTTAGAAGCCATAAACGTACAAAGACAAGGAGACCCCCTCTCCCAATATTTCTTCATTTTAATTTCTCAAATTTTCTCTTCCTTAATGAATCAGGTGGTATCATACCTTCTCTATTAATAACTAAAATATTAATCATTTGTTGTATATTGATGACCCCATTATTACATTAGGTGCTACTATTTCGAATTGTAAGAAGCTGAAGGAAACCCTTAGGCTTTATGACATGTTGACCAACCACAAGATAAATCTTGGGAAGTCAACCATCTATTTACCTCCAAAATTCAATTGCTGAAGAAGCACTATAATAAAAAGAGATCTTAAACATGGATATTAAAACTTCTCGTTCAATTATCTTGGTGTTCCCATCTCTCTAAGCAACATCTCTAAAGGAACAAGTTTTTGTTGTTGAAAAAATAAAGACAAAACTACGAGGATGGAAAACAAAAGCATTAATCAGGCAGGCAATGCACTATGATAAACTATATGTTAAACACTTTGCCAAATTATGTACTAAGAACCATTAACATCTCACAGGATACTATTAAGCCTTTGGAAAGAATTTCTACAGACTTTCTTTGGTCACCAAATGAAGGCAATAGAGGAGCTCACCTCATAGAATGACAAACTATTCAACTACCTAAGAAATCTAGAGGTTTGATATTAGAACTGCTCTACTTACTAAAAGGCTAATGACTATTCTTAACAAGAAAGACATTCCATGGGTAAATCTTGTGAGCCAAATATGAAACTTTACAACCCCTGGCTCTCTAATAAGAATTGCAACGATTTTGCAAGCAGTTGGAAACCCCTTTTGCAAGTATTAGATGCCATTAAACTTGGTATGAAAATAATTAATTGGTAATGGTTGCAAAACCAGGGTAGTGCATGACCCATGGATTTTTAATACTACATCATCTCAAATGCCTAGTTATTCAAATATGGATGCAATTTTTTTGTCTTTATCTATTAATAATATTTATATTTCTGGTGATTGGAATGTGCCTTTATTAACCCATTATTTTGGTCATTTGCTTGTAGAAAAAATCTCATATATCTTTTTATCTACCTCTCCCAATATTGATCAGTGTATAGGAGCCTTTCTACAATTGGAGATGATACTGCTAAATCTGTGTATCGATTTATAAGCATGCTTGGCTCCCCACCTGACAACTCTGGATGGCTTGGATCGAATATAATTTGGAACATCAATATTCCCCCCACAAAGTTCACTTATTCCTTTGGAAATAAGCTCATAAAATGTTACCTACCAAAGATCACCTTGCCCCATTCGATTATGCAATAAATCTATCTTGCTCACTCTATGGACTTACCACTGAAACAATTCTCAAGTGTGGAACACCTTCATCAAAAGTGGTTATCAATTTCAATTCATCATCTCTTGGAGTAGTGGGACTACATCCTTGAAGGCAACCATATGACAACACTTCTTGAAAGATTTATTTTCTCTTTCTGCTTTAAGTTTGTGGGGAATATGGAATATTTGGAACTCACATTTCAGATCTATCCAAGTAACCAATTGTATGGTGTGGAAGCTCATTTTGGTGATATACAATTAATACTCATGTATCCACTTTTCTAAGGGGGCACAACCCCACGAATCCTATTTAGGTTCAGTGGCGTATGCGGAATATTTTGAGAGATACATGGCATCTGATACCTTACTTTAATAATATTGTCTTTAAGCATGTATATCGCATTGCTAATTGAGCAGCATACATTTTTTTCCAACCAGGGTAGAGTTGCTTGTGTTGATAGTTTTTGGATCATACCTCACCTCTGGATTTATCGGATATTGTGTACTCGGACCTCACTATTCCTACCTCTAGTCAATAGCAAGTTTTTTTTAAAAAAAATATAGAAACATCACGATCTTATGGCTCTTTGCTTTTATCAATTGAGATTTGTGTGCAATGCTTGATAAATAATTTTCGAGTGAAAACAATTTCAATACTGTAATTTTCATTCTATTATGTAACTCATTGAAACTTTTGAGTTGAGTAGTGATGCTTTTAGAATTAGACTTATCAAGTAGCCCTATCAACTATGAAAATTGTTCCTTAAATTTTTTTAGTAATTTTCTTTTGGTTAGAGACACGCTTTACTCATTTAAGCTTTATTTACGTAGTTTCATTGTGTAGTTAAGCAATTGGGAAGTAGGTGGGTAATACCAAAATGCTTTAAAATTCTTGTAACTTGTCAATACAATTTGGTTGTATAGTCTCAGAAACTTTTAACTAGTGTGATGCCTTTCTCATGTGTATTTATTTCGATAAACAAATACATTTGTTAGCTGCCTTGATAGAATTCATCTCGGTGTATATTTTACTTACCATCAAACAAGCTTTAGGCACTTGGAACGTCTTGAATTGACATTCAATCATGCAAATCAATCACACTAGTATTGAATGTGCATTGCCTCTTGTTCTAGAGATTCTAGAGGTTTGATCATTAGGTATTCATAGCTTCAGTATATCACTATATCCATCACTTTGAAACAAACAAAATTTTGTATATAGAAGGAGTGTTAATTTTCTGAATAAAATGAGTGGTCTAATTTAGTAGACAATTTATTTTATTTTTAAAGTGATGTTGAAAGAAAAACAGTGGAAGCTATCACTTGGATATTTGTGTGTCTTGAGTCTTTTTGCTTTATGTCTTGCACCCTTTCCAGTAGCATTGATTTTTTTTTCTCTTCAATCCAGAAACAATATAGCACTATAGCCAAAAGTGGGATATTACTGAAAGACCAATAGCCAATATTGTGTCTGCCAACCTCCAAAACCAACAGTAGTTCTAAGTTCCACTCAAGGTAAGAAATATGAACATTCATATGCTGCCAAGCTCTCTTCTACTTTGATCATGGTATATTTTTTCATAAAATGATTTTCATGGCCATCTTGGATAGATTCACAAGGAAGATCTTTAAGGATATTTGTGATCACTAATACACCAAGCTATAGTGTTTAATATGCTCATATTCCACTGAAGAAAGTTGGTATGGATGAGCCCCAAACCTACGATGACAAAGGATGTGGCAAAATCATTTAGGAGAGGGACAATCATGAGAATGCATGTATCACCCATGCATTGTAGTTTCTCATTACAGGATGAGATGGGTAAGCTTGTGTTTTTTTTCTTCTTGTGCTGGCTTCAGTTAATTCATTTTTTCATTATGATGGAACTCCTAGCTGTTTGTGGAGAGTTGAAGAATCTTCATATATATGTATAGTGTAGTTGGTTGGTTGTGTTCCCAACTATTAGCAATAATTCTTATGGACCACAATATAGGAGGTGAGACGATTAAGCTCTTCTTCGATATAGTTTGTGGACTATTTGTTCTATTTTTCATCAGCATACTTTGTGTCATTAAATCTAGTTACAATTATTGAGTGGTACCTTGAGTAGTTTTTGTCCCTTTGCTTTGTGCATGTTTTGATGTAGGAATGACAACCAATAAAGGAGTCTCCCAACTCATGTCCACACAGGCCAAGCAAACCCTTGTAAGAAGATTTGAGTGGCTCATCAAAAATCTAATGACAAGAATATGAAACTTTGGATAGGCAATCGTAGATTTGTCAACGTTTAACTTTTGTTATCGATCATGGCGCAATAAGAAATTCTACTCTAGTGATTTCTTCTTCTTTTATATTGTGGATACATATTTTTAACAATAAAAATTTCCAATTCTATGAAAGTTTAACATTATTTACTTTTGAATTTATATTATACTATTCATTTATGTAATATTAAACGTGATTTGTGCATATCTTTTTCCCAACATTGTATTCTTTTTAGTATCAAACATTTAGCTATTGCTAAGATATATTCAGAAACCACTTATGTAACTAATTTTATGCATGTAGTGAGTAATCAATTTGGTTTCTATACTTGTTAATAATACACTTTTTGGGACCAAATCTATTGGTCCTTATACTACACTTCTATAGACCAAAGTTGTATTGGTCTTTATAATACACCTTTAGGGACTAAATATACTTTATATGTCACAATGAACTTTTGGTGATTAAAGAGTTTTAGTGGCCAACTTGTAGGGATCACGGTGACCAAAGTTATTTTGGTCCTAAGAAACAATAGGGAGCAAAATCAATTTTTTAGCGACCAATGAATTTGGTCTAAATCCTTTCTTAGTGTAGTGGAATTAGGAACATCTAAAGCAAAATTAATGCCATCTAATGAGTTGCCAAGAGGTATGGTTAAGTTTGTGGTGCCAAGGTTGCTTTGTGCCACTTATATCAGCATTGGATGTTGAAGCTTTATATGTCACTCTTGGCAAGACATTAATCTCTTCAAAGTTGTCACTCTTGGCAAGACATAAATCTTTCCATAAAGTTACCTAGTCCAGTCATTGTCTTCATGATTTATTTATCAAGCTAATATTAGAGGGAATGGTCATGAAGCAATCAAGATCAATAGATAATTTCACAATAGAAATTAAGTTGCATTTAAAATTTTGAAGAAGTAAAATGTCATTAAGCATAAATTTTTAGGTCAGAAATGGATGCACCTTTTGAATTGAAATTAACAGTTAATTGTTTATAGTTTCAAATCAAATAGATGATCTTCAAGCTTGAGAATCCAATGAACTTTAGGTTTAATTGAAGGATAGATAATACCAGATATAGGTTCAATTTTTGTTTCATCACAACTTACGAGATTTTTAGCAACATCTAAAAACTATGACTCAAAGAGATCATCAAAGCCATTAGAGGAATTTCCAATTGTAGTAGGAGAAGATTGCACAACATTGGCAAGTGGAGCAACAATATTTGATTGCATGTTGAAGTTACATCATGTTTCTTTTTCATTTTAATTTGATGGGTCTCAATTAGGTGGATATACATGAAGTTGAAAACATGTTACTTTGAGGCTCTCTTGCTTTTGGCTCCAAAAGGTAAATAAAAGGATTTATGTCCTTTCATATGAAAAGCAATTGTAATGACTGCAATTTCATTGTCTTAAGAAATCTTCTTTTGTTGTTCTTTGTGAACAACCACAAAATGACTTTTACTGGGTGAAGGAATAGTTTCTAAAGTAGAGATGTTTAAAATTGAACAATGCCTGAATTTTATAATTCAATCTCATAATCGCTCCTGACCAAGTTTGGTTTTCATACCTGGTTAATATGGGTGTGTCCCAAGTTGAGAGACTGAGAGCTAAAAGTTCTAAGTTCGAGCCCGAAGTCGTCAATTTGATCAGAAGAATATCGTTCTGCTTTTTATCTTGATTCCATATTAATTAGGTGCTAGAGTTTTTGACATAGGGGATACCAAAAAAATAATCTGGATGATTCAAAAAATTTAATGTGATACATCAGCCAATCTTTCCCTAGAAATAGAGAATAGGGATGGTTCAGGTCCTCTAGCCTCCTGGTGTTACCTTTACGCATGTAGCCAAAAACATAAAATAACTTGCTCTATAATACTATAATACCACAAGACCTAGTTTGACAAGTAGAACCGGAGGTTTTCCGGGTTCCGATGAATAGTTTGATTTGATAGGTTAATTCTAATTGTGTTTGGATGAACTAAAAATATAATGATTATAGATAAGTTCTAAGAGTGTTTGGATAAAAAGTGAGAACCAAAAATATATAATATATATTTAATAATAATAAGTTTAATTTGAATTTAAAAGTTATAATAAGTAATATAAAATTAATATCATAAATTAATATTTTCATAAAAATAAGTTTTATAAAATATATTGGATAAAACTATTAAGAAATAATTATTATAAAATTAATGTCGCAAAATATTATTCTAAAAATAATACTTTCATAATTTTTTTTGTTTAAATAATTATTAACTATAATAATAAATAATTTGTATTATAAATTAGTTATAAGGTAATAAATTATTTCTTAAAAAATAAGTTTAAGTAATATAAAATTATTTCCGTGAATTATACAATTAAATAATTTACGAAATTAAATATAATCACATTTAAATTAATAAATTATTATATAAATTAGTTATAAGGTAATAAATTATTTCTTAAAAAATAAGTTTAACTAATATAAAATTATTTTCGTGAATAATACAAATTAAATAATTTACAAAATTTAATATAAAATTATTTTTGTGAATAATACAATTAAATATAAGTTAATATAATAATAAAAATATAATAAACTAATTCTATATTGTATTATTAAGTTAATATAAAATTAAAATATTTTATTTAAGAGTAGAATTTTCAACAAAAAAAATTCAAACAAAATTTAAAAAAAAGCAGCATTAAATGCTGCTAGAAAGGCAGCATTTAATGCTGCCTTTGCTGCAGAACCTCCAGTTCCTGCAGTTAGCAGGAACCGGAAGCTAGAACCTCAGGTCACGTGACGCTGAGGTTCCAACATTTGGTTCTGTGCTCGGTTATTCAAAACGTCATATCGTTTGAAGAACCAGGCGGAACCAGAGCCAGATTCACTAGGTTCTGGCTCTGATTCCCGTTGCCAAACTAAGCTCAAAAGAAAGAGAAAAACAAAAAAATGTTCACTAAAATATTCCTAATTCCTGAAAAACAGATGTATTTAGAATGGATGTGTATATGTTGAAAGCTCCTCTTCATAACATGCACCTTTGTAGTCCCTGCCAAAGTGAAATTTTGTTTTCTTATGACAAAAATAGAGCAATCCGGAAGAATTCTCCATGAACGTCATTGGAGATCACACAAGCTCTAGAACATGTATCAAGAACATAGTGCAAAGAGTGATTTGGGGGGAAAACTTGAACTGAAAATTTTATTATCAAGAAGTGTTCCTAACTAATTCCCCTTCTCTTCCTTTTATATTGTACATAAAAAAATATCTTAGCGCGGGCGTCCATTGATCGAGAGATCAATGGGCGTCCATTGATAGAGCGGACGTCCGATGATCAAACACGCGGGCATCCATTGATCGAGTGATCAATGGAGGACGTCCGGTGGTCGAGC
>LTAE01005340.1:0-18525 GCA_001647135.1 Pontederia paniculata
TATATTGTTTTGTTGTGTCTGAAAACACCTTGAGTCTGAATGATTGTAAAGAATGATACTTTTCTTTGTATGACATTTTGTTTTTAGAAAAGAAATGAACATGTTTGTTATTTCTGTCTTGCAAGTTTTTTTAGTATGCTTCCCAATGAAAAAGTGCTAAATAAACTGCAAAGTATCTCTGAGTTACATACTTTGAATATATGCATGACTTTAAGGGGAGAATTATCTGAAAATATGAGATATGTGATTAAGGGGAGCATTTCTGGTTAGTTAAATTTCTGTATGATTTTTCTTATTCTAACTAACCCTAAGTTCACTCCTCATAAATTTGTAATCATCAAAAAGGGGGAGATTGTTGAATCTAGAACCCCGAGATTGTTTTGATGATCACAAATTTGTAAGAAAACTTAGTTTGTACTAATGAACCTTTGGTTTGATTTATGAAAGACAAGATTTTTATGTTAAATAAGTGATAGGTCAACCGAGGTTGAAGAATGGACAAACTATGCACAGAGAAGACATAAAGGAAAAATTCTAAGTATGCAGCGGTCGTCCAAAAGATGTGAAGTGGATGTGAAGAACAAAGAGTGAAGAAATGGAGCCAAGTACTGAGACGTCGACCAAAGATGTTCAATGGATGACCGAAGACAAGGTTGAACATGATAGGTCATCCGGTGAAGAACAATGGACGACCGAAGGTTCTTAGTCAACAGTACAGAGGTTGAAGAACGGATGCTCCAAGGAGAAGTGGACGCCCTATGATGAAGATTAGCCAATGATGATACGGTTAAGGAAGGAACGGTCGTCCGAAGTTCAACAGTGGATGACCGAAGAGCTAAAGATGAAGACATAGGTCGTCCAAGAGTTTAGTGAAGACAATGGATGACCGGAAGATTGTCAATGTTGGAGCGGACGTCCGTAGGCTCATGAGTTAAAACAGCGGACGACCAAAGTAATGATAGAAGAATGAAAGATCGACTGATGGTGGAAAGCGAACGACCAATAGATTTCAGACGAAGACAAATGTCATCCGAGAGTCTTGGTGTGAAGACAAGTGAACGACCGAAAGAGTGTATGGTCTGAGACAAAATATTGAGCAGGCGTTCGAAGGATAAGCATACGTCTGATGAGGAGACAAAAGTCATCCAACATCTGAAGAGACTAAGCAGCGGTTGACCAGTCTGATAGAAGAAGGAAAGGACGTCCAAAGTATTTGAGGGTTGTCAGAGGACGTCCGAAGAATGTCAGAAGAATGAAAGAACGTCCGAGGATCTCAGTGGAAAGATGAGCAGACGTCCGAAGTATTGAGTAAAGAAACAACGGACGTCCGAGGATCTCAATGAAGAATGAGTGAACACCCGAAGTACTCAAAGAAGAATAAAAGGACATCCTATGGATTCAGGGAGAATCAGCGGACGACCAGAGAAGTGTCGAAGAAATTGGCACAAGTCAAGTCGAGCGACTGAAGATGAAGAGCGGACGACCGAAGTAGCTTGACAGAGGACTTCAACTGAACGACAGATGTTCAAGAGATTGGTGTGCAATCGGCAGACGACCAGAGAAGAGTTGAAGAAAATAGTACAAGTCAAGTCGGGCGACCGAAAGTGAAGATCGGATGACCAAAGTAGCTTGATAGATGACTTCAACTGAACGGCGGACGTTCGAGAGATTGTGTGCAATCAGTGGACGACCAGAGAAGAGTTGAAGAAGATAACACAAGTCAAGATAGGACGACCGAAGGAGCATGACTAAGGAACGAAGGATCAAGGCTCTGAACTGCGGACGTCCGAAGGCGAACGATGGACGACCGAAGCATTGGATGGCAGTTCAAATGAAGACTTCACCAGAGCAGCGGTCAAAGGAAGCAGAGGAAGCGGACGACTGAGGGGTAGATGAAGAGTATTGTACTTGCATTAACGACTAGTTTTTTGGGAGAGAGAGATTAGGTTGTTTGTGCAGAGTATATATTATAATCCCAAGAGTCTTGGGAAGTAACTTTGGCAATTAAAAATCTGAGAGCTTGAGTGAAAAGTCTTAGTCCCTCCTTTTGAGCATTCGAGTGACGAATCCATAATAGAATGAAGTGTTTGTTCAAGAGTGAACTTGTAAGAGGTTATCTTCTTGTCCTCGAGAGAAAGAAAGGAGAAGAAGAAGTTGTAAGGGAGCCTTCGCCCTTTGAAAAAGGAGTTTAGTGATCTCCGGAGGTCTCGAGTTTGAGAAGATCGAAGCGGGAATGTAGGACAAGAGTTCGACCGAACCTCGTCAACAAACCATTGGTTATTTGCTTGTTCTCTTCTTCTTTACATTTACATTTATATGCTTCCGCTAAGATAACTACTTTAGAATTGTCAAAAATTTTAATACACCAATTCACCCCCCTCTTGGTGCCATCTAGATCCTACAATTACGGCCACTCCATGTTGTTGTTTAGGGGAATCGATGTAACACCCCAACTCATGATTTGACCCAACGCGAATCTTGATCAATCTGATTGCATCTTCTCACGAAAATATCGAACAGGAAGACCAACACAGACCATGTCCAAATGGGATATATTGGTAGTGCTAAGCCAAATCAAACTAAAAGTAGAACATGAATCGTGTCCAAGAAGGAGCCGTAGTGTGCTTACATCTCAGAGTCTGAGTTGTAGTTAAATTAGGATTAATCATGTTTCGAGTTATTTAAAGCCTTAATCCACCTCTATATAAATCTCTAACCATGAAATAATTCTCCTAAGCCTCATTAGTTTCTTCCTAGTCGTTAGGTAATTCTCTCTCCTCCCACCTTTTCACTCTAAGGATTGGAGGTTTTTTTTCTCCTAAAAATTGTTCGTTCATCTTGGGGTTTTCCAGGAGAGATTTAACGGAGATCGACAGTACATTAAGGAGAAAGAAGAAAACCTCTCATGAAAAAGGAATGAGAAGGACAATGTAGAATGAGGCACGAATAAAAGATACCT
This sequence comes from Pontederia paniculata, assembly GCA_001647135.1. Classification (NCBI taxonomy): domain Eukaryota; kingdom Viridiplantae; phylum Streptophyta; class Magnoliopsida; order Commelinales; family Pontederiaceae; genus Pontederia; species Pontederia paniculata. Next base: position 2,960 of record LTAE01005340.1, read on the forward strand.
TTCTCGAGAAAAAGTATGTAATTAGAATCATAATTAGGGCTCTTTATATGTTATTAGGATGTTAATTAATATAAGTTCATGTCATATTTTAACTCTCTTCATGGATTAATAATTGTTCTCAAAGGATCAGCAAAATCCCCTTTCCCCGAATACGGGTTGGAAAAATTATATTAACAATTGGTAGTAACCAGAACTCGGACTCGGACCATGTCCTGTACAACACGGTCTGCATTCCGCAGGTGGCACTGGAGTCAAGCTAGAACACGGGAAACATAGATTTTCGACGTGGATCGTGTTCCTCCAATGAACATAACGAAGGAAAACCCTAACCCTTAAGTGGGTCATGTCACTCGGAGGCCCGACCGTGTTCTTCATTGAAAAATGATGAAAAGTCTCTAACCTAACCCGGACCATGTCACCTTCTAACACGGGCCATATTCCCTACATCAACTCAAACCAAACATTAAATTGATACGACGTAGACCATGTTGCCTGAAAACCCAGATCGTGTTCTGTGGGACACAAGCGCGTCTGAACCAAACAACTCTTAGGAAGATCAATACAAGTCGTTTCATCCTTCAACGAGGGCCGTGTTCCCTCATAGAATGTTCTATTGATTTAAATTGCTCCCTTGCATTATATGATTTGATTGTACTAACTGCTTAAAGTTGATATGATGAGGATGTAGGTTTAGGTATTCTTAATAAAAACCTAGCTCAACTAATGGTATGATTCAAAGATGTGATGCATTGTGATTGAATTTATGTATGAAGAGAATCACCCCCCGTGAATTGAGAGATTTATCCCTATTGTTAACACTAATCTTAGACGTAGAGTAATTGAGTTTCTTCGATAACTATTGTTCATGGAGATCTATTTAGGTCAGAGAGAGACCCCATAACCTAGGTAGCCATATTAGCACCGGGGATAATAAGAACCTTCAATACATTGATAAGACTAGCTATTGGGTGTAATGATTGTGTTCAGTTAATGCAAGATAAATAGAAGAATAACATGATCCAAAGATAATGTGTGGCTTGAATATATTGAATAAGAAAGATATGAAAATCATAGGATGAGCTACAAAGATAATGTTTAGTCTTATTGAGTTTAGTAGTTGCTTATGGTCTCTTATTGGAACTTATGTAATAGACTTTTATTTATTTTAGTTAAAAGGATGTTTTAGTTTGAAAATGTAGGCTTTATATTATGTGTCTTTGGTATTGGCCTGGCTACTAGTCAAAGTAGAGTCAACAGAAGTAAGTTTGTAGCGTGCTTAAGAGAGCATTTTGCCAGGTGGCGAGGTATGCTTTTGTGAGTGTTACAACTGACATACTTATGAATTATAGACCGACTTGGTGTGGGAAATTCCATGAGTATTATGCGCCCATATCCACTTATTAACCAAGGATTCCCCAAGATAATGATGCAGAAGGCTTAAATTCCAATACTAGTTTATGATGAGATATTGTGAGTTTATATTCAAGAAAGTTGGGGTCGAAGCGTGAAAGGTATATAAAATTCAACGATAGTTCATGAGGTTGGTGGAAAGACCATTCTCAATGTGCTTTTTCATGTTTATTTTAATGCCATCTATTGTTAGGAGGATCAGGTTCCAACTCCAAGCATAATTCTTTGGTGAGTGGGTGCAAGATCAAGGGTTGGGCGTTCCATACTTAGAGGTCACTAGCGACACTCATAGGTCTTATTGCTAATTTAACAACAAGAAGATTTTCTTAGCAAGGGGAGAAGAATGTATGTGATAGAAGTTTCTAGTACCTAGACAATCAAAATGCTTATGTTTATGGATTGTATTCCACTTAACAAGGTGTACACCAAACTTTTCTCATGAGATAAACTAGGAGGATTTACTAGAAGAGTGTTGTAAGGATTCAGTTGTTCCATTTGAGATGTGGATTTTGTTTAAAATTGGAATAATGTTATGGACATATCTAATAAAAGTGATCTTTCTTCCATGATTGAGGATTTTAAATTTCTAATAAAAAATCTTGACATTTAAATGTAAGATTTTTGTATGAGATTGAGAACTCAAGATATTTAAAAGGATATTTTCTAGCTTTCATTCCTAAGATGCCATTGATTTTACTCTTTCTATTTTAGTTGAACTTTGGGGTAGGAAGAATTCAGAATCTTGGAGATTCATTGATAGATTTGTGACAAGACAAAGAAACAAAATATTGAGTTTAGACACTTGTAAGTGATGGTTGAGATATAAATGAGCGGTTGAGATACAAATGAGCATATCATCAACATAGAGTAGATGACTTGAGAAGAAGGATCAGGACTGAAAGGTTGGATGAACCTCACAACAATTGATCTATATTAAAAAAAAGATTCTCATTGGCATTTGATTTTTTGGTATGAAAATCAAAGACATTTCACCAAAAACTTGAGGCATTATTCTTAATTGAAAAAGGTTTTATATAGTGGATAATTTTGGGTCCAATGTTTGGCCGATACTATGTAAAACTCAATCGTGACATCATCTAGTTTAGTAGAATTTCATGCAGCCATAGATCAAAGGTAGTTTGTAATAACTTGATTCTGGGCAATGAGAGATAGATGCCATGTGTTGGATAGGACAGGGGGAGATGAGGCCAATCATCAAGGTCAACAAGTTGGAAATGTATGATTAAGGATTGTGTCGAATGAAAGCTTGTAAATGGATGATTCTCCATGAGAAGGTTGCCAAGATGATAACTGGGAGAGGATAAGATTTTTCTTGTGACATGTCAGAGTACTTAGATGGAAGAAGGAAATGTTACAATCCCCTTGTTTAGCCAATTGACTCAAGATTTTCTCCACCATTTTATGTTTAATTGTCGAAGATAAGTTGTGTATACATTAATAGTGATTTTAGTTGGTGCGTCTTCAAGGGACAGTCAAACGAGCGACTCATGAATGCTACTAGGTTGGAAGAGCCAAATCTAGGATCTATTGAGAACCACGAAAAAGTGATTTTTGTGGTCGCTTGTAATTCAACATTTGTTCATGCATCCAGGTTTAGTCATCATAGCTGTTCGGAATCGACAAACCATTCAAACTGACCCCAAAAAGTGGATTGCATTCTAATATCTATGAATAAATTAAATACATGCATTAAGATACGAAGACTTAGTTTCGTATTGTTTAGGTCTAAGGTATTGTCTTTTGGCTCAAAGATCATGATACATTTTTAACCTTGTCAGGTATATTCTTGATGCGAACGAGTTTGTGACGATTTTAGTGTGATTTTCCTGTTGAAAGCTATTAAGGAATATTGAATAAAGTGGTCTAAATTTGAATTTAGAATTTGGTCTCATTTCTTTCCTACTATATCCATTAGTTCACAATAATCAAACCAAAATTGCTTGTATTTGAAAGAAAGGTTTTCTTATGGTGTCTTTGGTATCAATAACATATGGGAATGACCCGATGAATATAGAGAGAACTTTGAGGTCAAAGTTTTGGAATTTGAGAATTCAACGATGATTGATAAGGAAATGATCAAAGTGACAATATAACACCCCCAAATGCACACTTCGCCACTTGGAAAAATGGCCACTTGGGGATGTTATGACCTTACATCTTTTGACTTTACATTGACCACTTGACCGGTCAACATCATGAACATGAACATATTAAATAAAAGCCAACATTTTAAACTAGAACATTCTTTTGAACTAAAGAAATAAAAGTTGATTACATAGTTTCTAAGAAATGTCTAAAATCAACTCTAAATTCAAATAAAAACACTAATTAATCAGAGTTCATTTTCCTCTATTAAATGACCATCATAACTCGACCAGGGCCTATTCTATGTGCACAACAAATAATCACGAATAGCATCATCACCTACGTCATCGACACCTACTCAGACTCCTGATTACTTGCATAATGGAATTCGCTTGGGGAAATAACCTCTCGTGAGTTGTGATGCCCAATATGTAAAGATCATAGGAAGTTTACAAGAATTTAAGAATTAACATATAATTAAACAAATCATTTTACTTCTAACATAAAAACTAATGATAGAAAGGTAATGCATTCTTATCAATTCTTTACATCTTTCATATATGTATCAATGACAAGAACATCAATGTATCCATATCTTATGGTGCCCATTGTCTCAATATGTTCAAGCCCAATTTATGATTAGATTTATGCTTCTTTTCTATTTATCTTATCTTGGGAAAAATCTTTTATTTCAATCATTAATGAGCGATTACCAACCACAGAAGATTCAGGTAAGCCTCGACGCTACTATGGATAGCTAGGCCATGGGGTCTTTCTCTGACCCAAATAGAACTCCATAAATACTTGTCCCTGAAGGAACTCACTTACCCCATGTTTGAGGTCCGGATTAAAGGTAAGGATAAATCCCTCAGTTCATCGGGTTTAGTTACGCTAAGTTATCATCAAAGTCAACTAGTTGTACCTCAGTCAAGTTCATACAATCAAACAATATTCACACAAGATGAAATCAAGCGGAACATGGCCTGCGTCCGGTTCGACACGAGTCATGTTTCCTCTCTGTCAATCAACCTTCGTTGGTTGAACACGGCCATTTTGAGGTACTTGCTGACCATTTTCTAGTGCAACACATGGACCAGGTCTAAGGCAACTTGGTCTGTTTGTTAGGTTTCCCTTCGCCATTTTCTTTTGGGGAGCACAGGTCGTGTCAATGATAACACAACCCATTTTCTTACCTTTATCATGGGGTTCCTAGAGCACGAACCATGTGAGTATTGTCTTATTGGAAGAAATAACCCTTTTTATTTGCTATCTTAGATGAAATCCTTAATCCCCTAAACACGATAATTGGTCCCTCTTATGATCCGAATTACATACCTTTTCTCATGATCCTGTTATTCCCTATTAGTCCCACATTCTACGTCATCTTCCTTGCTCCTACTCCGCGAGAGGCTTCCTTCTCCCTCCTTCACGCGATCTCTGTCACACTCTCTTGGTGCAAATCCCAATCACGAAGAAAATGACTCTAGAAAAGCCTACCAATCCTTAGAGAGAGAAGAGAGAGGAGAGGAGGGAGGAGAGAAGAGAGTTACTGACGGTTGGGCAGAAAATCAATGAGGCTTTGGGGAACTTACTTCGTGGTTAGAAGTTTATATATAGAGGAGATTAGGTATTAGGTAGTTTAAAATGAAATTAACTTCAAAACCCTAATTAACTCCAAACTTGGATTCTACCACGAAGACAACATGGCTAGCATCCTCCGTGGACACGGTCCATTTTCTCTTCTTAATCTTCCTTTCAGTTACCTCCATGAAACATGACCCACATTCCATATTGACACAGTCTGTGTCAGTCTTGTCGTTTCTAAATATGGGTCGTGTCATGAGTAGGATGCAACACGGCCTTTGTCCAGATTGGACATAGTTCGTGTTTTGTCATGTTTTGGGTTGGGGTGTTATATTATAACCTCCTTAATATTGAATTCTTCCTCAAATTTAGTCCTACCATATATGAACCTATTATTTTGAATTTACTTTGTTTAGTAATGGATATTATTTTCTCGAATAACCTCCTTAAGAATAAAGTCAATTTCCAAAGGTTCAGTAGGTGTACCTATGGTGTCATAGAGATGGGCTCTCCTTCTATTTCAGCCCTCATGTCGTATACTCTACCTGTTGGTGTAAGGTTGAAGGGCCTTTAGCTCATGGCAGGATTCTCTTGTTTCTGGGCAATTCCCTTATGAAGTAGCCATGCTTTCCACAATGAAAGCACACTCCTGTCCTACAACGACGTTCCCCTTTGTGGTACCTTTGACAGTGTTGGTAGGATCTTTGTCAGTTTGTTGTGTTTGTTGTCCATCACAAGGTTCGTAAGGCGTTGAGCATTCCTCTCGTCGGTGATTCTTCCCATCAGGAGCTTCTTCTGTCTTTTGTCATTCCACTTAGCCCTATCTCGATTTGTTGGGCGAACTTCATCTTTCTCCTTTTGTGTCTTCAAACACTCTACGTACTCACTCTCTAATTCTGATACGAGTTCAATGACATCTTCCATAGTCTTGCAGTTGCCTCTCTTGACCTTGGCCTTTAATCTAGGATGTAGCCCATTGATGAACCTCTTTGCCTTGGACTTTTCAGTTTTGTCCAATGTACAATACTTTTCGAGTAGTAGGAACTTGATTTGGTATTGCTCCATCAACATACTCTCTTGCTTCAACTACAAGAATTCTTCTTGCATTCAATCCCTTTTGTATTGGGGCAGGTAGCATGCTTCGAATACCTCCTTAAAGTCGTTCCATGTGACAATGTTGTATTCCGCAAATTTTGCACTCTTGGTGGCTTTCCACCAGTCCTTAGCATCGCCTATGGGACAATTGATTGCATAGGTGATCTTTCGCCCTTCATCACATTGCATCTCCATGAAAACCTCCTCCATCTTCTTTACCCACTTTTTAGCTTTCTCAAAGTCTTTGATTTCTTCAAACTCAAGACAGTGCAAGTTCAGGAATATCTCAATGATATTCCTTGAATCCTTACTTTGGTGTTCCCTTCGAGCAGCCCTCATCAGACTATATAGGATGTTGTTTCGATCCTTCAGTTATGATATGGCATACTCCTTAGTGTTATATTGTGTTGATGTCGCAGCTTCTGCAGTGTTAGCTCGCCTAACTGTGGAATGTCGTGGAGGCATCTACATGTGATAACAAGTATTCAATTTCGATTAGAAAAAATGTATATACCATAGTATAACCCTTAGTTGATGGCACGATGATGGTTGCACATGTACCTCTACATGACTAGGGGAAGCTAAGAAGTTCCCCTCATTAGGCTCTGTTGCTTAACTTTAATGCCCCTAAAAGCACACTTCACCACCTAGCAAAATGCCTTTTTGGGAGACGCTATAACCTTACATCTTTTGACTTTACATTGACCACTTGACTGGTCAACATCATGAACACATCAGATAAAAGACACTAATTAATCAGAGTTCATTTCCTTTATTTCATGACCATCATAACTCGGCCAAGACCTATTCCATGTGCACAATAGATCATCACGAACAACATCATCACATATGCCATCGACACCTATTCAAATTCTTGATTACTTGCATAATGGAATTTGCAGGGGGAATAACCTCCCATAAGTTATGATGCCCAATATGTAAATATCATAGGAAGTTTACTAAAAAAATCCTTTTACATCTAACATAAATAATAATGACAGACAAGTGATACATTCTTATCAATTCTTTACATCTTTCATTTCTATATTTGTTGAAAGATATCAGTGCATGCATATCTCATGATGTCCATTGTATTAGAATGTTCAAGACTATTTTATTATTTGATTTATGCTTCTTTTCTATTTATCTTATCTTGGGTCATCTTTTATTTCAATCAATAATAAGCGATTATCAGTGCATAGAAGATTCAGGTAAGCCCCAATGCCAACATAGCTAGCTAGTCCATGGGATCTTCATCTGACGCCAATAGAACTCCATAAACAGTAGTCCCAAAAGGAACTCATTTACCCCACTTTTGAGGTCCATGTTAATTGTAGGGATAAATCACTTAGTTTGTCGTGGGCCATCCTCTCCATGCATAAATTCAATCACAAGCATTAATATCTTTTAACTCTTATATTTAGTTATGCTAAGTTATTGTTAAAGTAAGCTAGTCGTACCTCAGTCAAGATCATACAATCAAACATGATTCACAAGATGAAATCAAGGTGAAATGACTTATTTTCTTACCTTTATCATGGGGTTCCTAGAGCATAGATTATGTCGATAAGAAAGGTTGTCTATTTTTTCCTTAGGTAGGTATTGTCTTAGTTGGAAGAAACAACTTGCTTAAGAGGTTGACACGGTTCGAGTTCTTGGGAACGCAGATTGTGCCAACACGGCACATGATCCTTTTCCAACAGGTTGGCTTTACTATTTTCTATCAAAGGGCATGACCCGTGTCAAAGGTCGACACGGTCCGTCGTTGGTGAGTTCCGCACAGACTTCCCAAGACACAGGTCGTGTTAGGGAGGACGCGGTCCGTGTCCGAGAGTAGTCTTTCACATTTTAGTTATTATCTTGAGGACAATCATATATAGAAAATCATCAAAATTATGTACAACCATATGAAACTTACCAGTAGAGAAAATCCATTGAATAACCCCTTTTGGTTCATTATCTAAGATGACATCCTTAATCCCATAACCCGATAATTGGACCCTCTTATAATCTGAATTACATACCTTTTCTCCTGATCCAGTTATTCCCTATTCGTCCCACATTCTAAGTCATCTTCCTCGCTCCTCCTCTGTGATAGTATGCCTTCGTCATCCTCCACATGATCTTTGCACACTCTCCTGGTGCAATTCCCAAGCGTGAAGAAAACGATTCTAGAAAAGCCCGCTAATTCCTTGAGAGAGGAGAGGAGGGAGGAGAGAAGAGAGTTACCAAACGACTAGGCAGAAAATTAATGAGGCTTAGGGGAACTTATTTCATGGTTAGAAGTTTATAGAGGAGAGATTAGGGTTTAGAGCTTAAAAAAAAATTAACTGCATAACCCTAATTCACTCCGAACAGAGATTCTGCCACATAAACAACACGACCGCGTCCTCTGTGGACATAGCTTATTTCTCTTCTTAATCTTGCTTTCATTACCTCCATGAGATATAGCTCGTGTCCCATATGAACATGGATCTTGTCGGTATTGCAGTTTCTAAATATGGGTTGTGTCGTGAGTAGGATGCAACACAACCCAAGTCAAGATTGGACATTGTCTGTGTTGTGTCATGGTATGGGTTGGGATGTTACAAACAAAGATACATGGATGATTGTTCTTGTTGTTACACCGGGTCAAAATATTATTGGCTGGTTGGATAACAATAAGGCCTTGAAGTTGAATGCCATCGGATAGACATCTAAAATATTTTGTGAGACGAGAATGTGCACCTCGTTTTTATCAATATACTTATAGTAAAATTAAAATGTTTGATAAAAATTAAGGTAAAATTATCCAAAATTAAATCCTTAAAATAATTCCATGATTCACTTCTTATAACAAAAAAAACACGTGTATATGTAGGAGTCCGAAAAGGAGAACTGACCATCAGATATCATAAAGTGAAGAGCATGTGGTGAAGATTGTAATGATGTTCTCAAGCGGCTAAGATGTTGATGCCAGTAGCACATGTACCCTAATGAAAGGTGGTTTCCATTTGTAGTCGAGTCAGATGATTTATTGTGATTTTGAATTATAAATGTTTGATTTCAACAATAAAACAATATGGGTGGTGTATGTTATTGAATTTTGTTTGATCTAATGAACAATAGAAAACATTACCAGAGAGGGGAACATGTACACCGTTTACTAGTCTAGTGGGCAAATCAAAACTATTTTCAATGACATCCCAAATGTCACTATTCATGGAGCGTACATAAGTCTGCAATCTAATCTTCCAATAGGAGAATATAGATGCATTGAAAAGAGGTGGTCTAGAGGTAGACTATTCCTCACCTAGGATAAAGTTATTTGATGTCATTTTGGCTCTAGATTGTTGAATCTATATGAGATTTGTATGTAGTTACAAATTTGTGAGCAACCACGCTCTGATACCAATTGTAGGATATAGATGACACCAAGAGGGGGGGGATGAATTGGTGTATAAAATTTTTTGACAATTCTAAAGTAGTTATCTTAGCGGAAGCATATAAATGCAAATGTAAAGAAGAATATGAAGAGAACAAGCAAACAANCACCAAGAGGGGGGGGATGAATTGGTGTATAAAATTTTTTGACAATTCTAAAGTAGTTATCTTAGCGGAAGCATATAAATGCAAATGTAAAGAAGAATATGAAGAGAACAAGCAAACAAACAATGGTTTGTTGACGAGGTTCGGCCGAACTGTTGGCCTATGTCCCAGCTCCGGTCTTCTCGAACTCGAGACCTCCGAAGATCACTAAACTCCTTCTTCAAAGGGCGAAGACTCCCTTACAACTTCTTCTTCTCCTTTCTTTCTCTCGAGGACAAGGAGATAAACTCTTACAAGAAAATTGATCATTAACGATGAAATATTAATGACGAAATGAAAAAATGACTGTTAATAATAATCATTAACGATGAGTAAATAAAATCATCATTAATTAATAAATCGACAACGATGAACAAAATTACTCGTCGTAATAAAATGGGATCTGGTCAGTAATAATAACAATTAATGACCACATATTTTATTCGTCTCTAATAATCAAATAATTACGACCATGGATAACGTCGTTATGATTTTTACAATTAATGATTAAAAATCTCGTCGTTAATAATCAATTAATTGGCGGTTACTTAAAATGATCTCCCTCCAACAATTTTTTTTATAAAATCCTTTAACAGATTTTAAGTCTTAAAAAATAAAAAACTATCTGATTTACTAACAATTGATTTATTAATTAATAAGAAGATCTTCTTAAGAATCATAGTCCATGATGCCAGAAGAATTAATCTACACCCTTTGATAGAAAATTAAAGGTGAAATCATAAAACAAAAAAAGGAAATTATTAAATAATTATAAAAGGAAATACAACCTTCCTTCTTCTGAATCGATCCCCCCCCCCTCCAACGATTCTCCAAGGTCGTGCCTTGCTCCAACTGTTGATGCGCATCTCCCATCTAACAGGTCTCTCCTCCCTCCATCTCCCTCTCCCCCTCTCTATGCGGCTACTATTACCTCTCTAAGTTCCTCCCTGTGCAACTCTCTCTCTCTCTCTCTCTCTCTCTCTCTCTCTCTCTCTCTCTCTTTGTGGTCTTGAAACCTATTGAGCAACCCACCGTGGGCTTTCTGTTATACCTCGACTGGAAGAAGAAATGAGAAAGGAAAATACAGTAAGAGAAAGCGAAACTGAACTAGTAGAAGAAACATCAACAAGAGAAAGCGAGAGCATGGAAACAGCAATAAGAAAAAGCGAGAGCGAGAACATGGAAACATCAGTAGAAGAAGGCAGCATGGAAACAGCCGTAGAAGAAGGCGGAGAAAACATGCAACAAGCAGTAGAAGAAGCCGGAGAAAACATGCAACAAGCTGACAAGAGAGAGTCACAGAAGACAAGAAGACCGAAGCGATATGAAGATTTTATCATGTAAAAACGGTTGTAGAAATAAAAGTTGTAAAGGAGAGAAGAGTGAGGGAAATCCGAGACTATAAATAACAAGAAAGTGTAAAGGGACTTATCTTTTTTGGGAGAAATCATAGACATTTGCGTCTTGGAGCCAAAGGGAGCTCGAATCCCCTTTTATCCTCTTCGTGTTCCTTCTCGTTTCCCTGCTGAGATGTCTTTCCACATCTTCCTTCCTCTCCTCGTCCAGCTCCGGCGACGGAAGACGACAATCTTGCGGTGACTTCCTCGACGACAGCTTCAACTTCCATCGCTTTTCCGACGAGCGCCGACAGCGAAGAGATCATACCCTAAACCTGCACAACAGGAGAAAAAGAGAGTCAGAACAGAGAGAGAAAATAATGATGCGGACTTTATATTTTTGGTGACGGAGACGACGAGGCAACTCATCGACGCGCGCGCCACTAAACGGGCTGCGAAGCATTATGCTTCTACAGGATCCTGCTACAGTAAACATTGCTGAATTATTACAAAGTATAAATTGCGGGTGTAACATTGGTGCTTTCATTGAGAACTCAAAAATTCGTCTGTGTGGACACGCCGCAACAACAAGGAATACTGGAATTACAAGCTCCCAAGAAGTCATCATGGCGGAAGGCACAAGGTGGGCACGGATGGAGGAAGCAGTGAGTAAACTCCAGGCCATGATGGAACAACAATCTACTGCTTTTGTGGAGGGTATGAATTCCTTGAATTCCAAGTACGATTCTCTTGCCAAGAAGATCAATACTCTTGTTGCAGAAAGTGAAAATTGTCAACAAAATGTATCAAATTCATCAAGAACAAGTACTAATCATCTTTCTTCGTCGACTCATAGTTTCTTGAGAAACATTAAATTAGAATCCCTAAGTTCAGAGGTGACGACCCGTTAGGTTGGATCTTTAAAGCGGAGCAATTTCTGGAATTCCATGAAGTAATGGATGAAGATCGAATTACTGTGGTCGCATTTGCATTCGAAGGATCTGCATTGCAGTGGTATCAATGGATGCATCGTAACAAGCAATTGGGATCTTGGAAACAATTCATCAATGCCTTGGAGATCAGGTTCGGACCATCGGAATTCGAAGATTTCCAAGGCGCATTAACAAAGTTAACACAGATTGGGTCAGTTTTGGAGCATCAATCACAATTTGAGAAACTATCTAATAGAGTGGAAGGGATTCCGGAGACGTTCTTGCTTTCTTGTTTCATTTCGGGACTTAAACCTAATATTCGGAGAGAAGTACAATCTTTTAGACCTCAATCCTTAATGGAAGCAATAGGTTTAGCCAAGTTGCAGGAAGAGAAATTTTCTGAACAAAGAGAAAGCAAAGCACAAGGATATAGAGTTTCAAATTCAACGTATCCATCTATGTAAAAAACAGTGAATCAAGTGCCACAAAATGAGACAGTGCTGAAGATAGGATCAGATAGCTCTTCTAATTCAATAGCACCGGGTGGGAGTACTAAATCAGCTAGTGACAGTACATCTTTGCCTTTAAAAAGAACATCACCTGCTGAATTGTTGAGTAGAAGAGAGAGGGGACTCTATTACAATTGTGATGAAAAATTCCACAAAGGACATAAGTGTAAACCTAAGTTCTTACTGTTAATGACAACTGAAGAGGAATTGGTTGAAGATTTAACGGAGAAAGAAAAAGATGAGCAGATTAATGATCCGGTAGAGATCATTTGGCATGCTTTGTCTGGGGTATTATTACCCCAAACTATGAGATTGACTGGAGTAATTAAGCAGCAACAGGTTACTGTTCTAATTGACAGTGGATCTACCCATAATTTCATTCAAGGAAGAGCTGCCAAGAAATTAAAACTTGCTATTCAGCCGACATCTTCTTTCAAGGTGATGATAGGGAATGGGGATAAATTAAGGTGTGAGGGAATATGTCCTTAACTTGAATTTTCAGTACAGCAGTTGGGGATTTCATTGATGATTTTTATGTGTTACCAATTGAAGGAGTTGATTTGGTTCTGGGAGTTCAGTGGTTGCAAAAATTGGGGCCAATTACTATTGATTATAGTTTTCTGTCCATGGATTTTACTTGGAAAGGAAAGGAAGTTCATCTGAAGGGAGAAGTTTTAGCAAAGCCTCAACAAGTGGAATTCCAACAGCTGCGCAGACTGGTCAAGACACGGGAGGTCATGGCTTATTATCATCTGATTACAGTAATATCACCAGATTCTGAAAGGGAGCTAGTGAAAGACAAAGGATTCAAGGACATATTAGACAAATTTCAAGAGGTGTTTGCTACTCCTACAGCACTACCACCTTTTCGTGAAGTCCAGCATTATATTCATTTGGAAGATGAGAAGAAGCCGGTTAATGTGAGACCATACAAGTATCCACATTTCCAAAAAAATGAAATAGAAAGGCTGGTCAAAGAGATGTTGGATCAAGGAGTGATTCGACACAGTTCGAGTCCTTTTTCCTCTCCAGTTCTGTTAGTTAAAAAGAAGGATGGAACTTGGAGATTTTGTGTGGACTACCGAGCCTTAAACAACATGACTATCAAGGATAAGTTTCCTATTCCAACTATTGATGAATTGTTGGATGAATTACATGGTGCATCTTATTTTTCTAAATTGGACCTACGAGCAGGTTATCACCAAATTCGGATGCATGATGGGGATGTGAATAAAACTGCATTTCGAACACACGAAGGTCACTATGAATTTTTAGTCATGCCTTTTGGTCTGACTAATGCACCATCTACTTTCCAAGCTATCATGAACAGGTTGTTTTCTGCGTACTTGAGAAAGTTCAATATAGTTTTCTTTGATGATATTTTGGTCTATAGCCGGGATATGGAGTCTCATCTACATCATTTGGAGATAACTCTACAGTGTCTAAAGGACCATCAATTTTATGTCAAACAGAGTAAATGCAGTTTTGCCAAGACCAGGATAGAGTATCTGGGTCATATTGTATCTCAAGAAGGAGTGGGTCCAGATGATACTAAGATTGAAGCCATCAAAAGATGGCCAATTCCGACTACTGTCAAGCAGTTGAGGGCTTTCTTGGGACTTACTAGTTATTACAGAAGATTTGTAAAGGGATATGCTCATATTGCAAGCCCTTTAACTGATGTGTTGAAGAAGGATAACTATAAATGGACAAGTCAAGCCACTGAGAGTTTTGAGTCCTTAAAGAATGCGTTAATCACTGCTCCCATTTTACAATTGCCCGATTACTCTAAAGAATTCATTGTGGAGACAGATGCTTCTGGTAGTGGAATAGGGGCGGTGCTATTACAGGGAGCTCATCCTATATGCTACTTCAGTAAGAAATTAAACCCTAGTATGCAACGGGCTTCTGTGTATGTGAGGGAGATGTTTGCCATTGTCGAGGCAGTTAGAAAGTGGAGACAATATCTCTTAGGTCAGCACTTTATCATTCGTACTGACCATAAGAGTTTGAAGGAAATATTAACTCAGGTTATTCAAACACCTGAGCAACAACAATATGTTGCAAAGTTGCTGGGATATGATTTTTCTATTGCCTACAAGCCAAGGGTTGATAAATGAATAGCAGATGCTTTATCTAGACAAGATGTTTCTGGAGCTATTTTTTGTGGATTATCAATGCCCATCTATAATGTCATTGATAGCATTAAGTTGGAATATCAAACAAACGAACAGTTAAAAGCTCTGCTGGATCAGGTTCTACAGGGGACAGAAACTCAGTTTGGTTTGACATACAAGAATGGCTTGTTATATAAACAACATCGGTTGTTCCTTTTTCACGATTCTTCCCTAATCCCTATCATATTGCAGGAATTTCATGATACTCCGGTTGGGGGTCATTTGGGTTTTCTTAAAACCTATAAGCGATTGAGCTCTGAGTTTTTTTGGAAAGGCATGAAGGCTAGAGTTGAAGAATTTGTTCGTAATTGTCCTATTTGTCAGCAAAAAAAGGACAGCCCTATGGCTCCGGCTGGATTACTTCAACCTCTTCCTATTCCAGAGAAATTGTGGGAGGATGTTTCTATGGACTTTGTAACATCTCTACCACTATCTAATGGGAACACAGTTGTTCTGGTGGTTGTGGATAGACTTTCTAAATACTGTCACTTTGGACCCCTTCCTACACATTATACGGCTCCTAAGGTGGCACGACTCTTTGTTGATATGGTTGTTAAATTGCATGGTTTTCCTAGAACAATTGTTTCAGATAGGGATACTATATTTCTCAGTGCTTTTTGGAAGGAGTTATTTCAGTTAAATGCTACAAAGTTGTCTATGAGTACTGCTTATCATCCTCAGTTAGATGGGAAAACTGAAGTGATGAACAGGTGTATGCAACAGTATCTAAGGTGTTCTGTCATGGAACGTCCTGCCAGCTGGGTCAAGTATTTATCTTGGGCCGAGTTTTCTTTTAACACCTCATTTCATACTGGGATTAAATTCACTCCCTTTGAAGTGGTTTACGGT
>LTAE01005340.1:23858-43070 GCA_001647135.1 Pontederia paniculata
AAATCAGCCACTGTCCCTGCCGAGTCCAACGAGAGTGCATGGAGTATGGGGAAAGCCTCCGCAAGTGTATCTCCTGGAGACCACTCGTGGTTCCAGAAAGAGAAACCCAAACCAGAGCCCAATGAGGCACAAAAGAATTGTCTCATCTGTGGGAGGATGGTGGCCACCCCTCGCTAGAAGGCGGAAGCTCCTCGAGGGAGGTACGGTCTGGACTCCCATGAGATATCTCTCCCATAACAAACGAAGAAAATCTCGCTCCACAAGTCAATATCTGGCCCCATGATCCGTCCTACCTAACGTGCTAGGAGGGCAAGATTGGTCCAGCGTAGATTCCGGACCCCAAGCCCACCCAATGAGATGGGACGACAGATCTCCCGCCAGGCTACCAGGTGGGTCTCAGATATGTCTACTCCATAGCCTCTCCAGAAAAATCTGCTCCTCAGTGTGTCCATACGACGCTCCACCTGAGCTGGCATACGAAGGACTGACATATAGTAGGTAGGGAGTGATGAGAGCACAACCTTGAGTAGGACTAAACGTCCCCCTCGTGATAGTAGTCTCGAACTCCAGCCATGCAATCTATGCTCCATCCGCTTGATGTCCGGCGTCCAACTGTCTGGACCTGGGGAGCCCTCTCCGTTGAGGTCACGTAGGGCATGTGTGACCTCTATCTCTGTGAAGACCTGTGACAAAGATAAAATCTGATCATTAGATAAACGAGGAAGATCTCAAGCCGACCACCGCCACCTAGGTGGATGTGGTCTCCTCGAGGTCGCCCTATAATGTGCAGCAATAGCCTACCCAATTTGAGCATGGTCGGTGATTGATTCTCCTTGCACCTCGATCCTATCTATCCGATTGGAGTGTCGGCGTTCGCTCGCATAGAGGTGGAAGAACCTAGTGTTGGCATCCCCCTCCAAGAGCCATGTCTGACGTGACCGTTGCCGCCATTGGATCTCCACCTTCTTTTCTTCTGCCTCAATAACCGTCTGTTGGCGTCGTCTCTCAGCCATCTCCTCGGGAGTAAGATCCCGCGAGTCCTCTGTCTGGTCCAAGCGGGAGATCGTCGCCAACGCCTCCACTCGATGCCTCTCCCTCTCCTCTCTGATCTGCCTACGGTGACCTCTAAGGAAGTCCCGTAGTGCTATCAATCGAGAGGATAAAGTCCACGCAGTTGTATCCGATGGTGGAGTGGAATGCCACTGTTCCGCAACCCGCTCTCGAAACCCCTCCTCGAGGAGCCAAGATCGATCGAACCAAAAAAGAGAACCGAAGGATTGTCCTTCGTTGGACTGCCACAAAAGTGGGGTGTGATACGAGAAAGGTCTTTCCATAGCTTGAACATCCGCCAGCTGATGTGCCTCTGCCAACTCTAGAGAGCCCAGGAATCGGTCAATCCTCCAGTGAGTGTACGATGTTGCTGAGCTTCTCTAGGTGAATCGACAGTTCGTAGGTGGGAAATCCATCAATGCATGAGCTTCGATGAAGTCCAAGAAATCCTTTGCCCCGGTGTCTCTGCCGCGTCGTGGTACTGGGCGATCCTCAATGTCAAGGGTGACATTGAAATCCTCACCGATCAATCACCTAGTCTCTGGAAAAGAGGATCGAATATCGTGCAGCTCATCCCACAAGGTGCTATGTAAGGCCGCTGTGAGGGGGCCATAAACGCAGGAGAAGAGATATTGCTGCCCGTCAGACCGCCTACGGGCATGTACTGAAATTGAGAATCTTGCTGCCCGAGACTCGATCATCTCAAAAAGATCAGCTCGCCATCCTATGATGCAACCACCTGATCTGCCCACAGACCCTAGGGTGACATGCTCGTCCAACCAAGAACCACCAATCTAGCTCCATTCTCGGTTATCACACTCCGTGAGCTTCGTTTCTTGAAGAAATGCCACGTCCGTACCCCATGTTCTCAAGTAGCATCCTAGAGATCGACGCCTCTCGGCCTCACCGAGGCCTCGCACATTCCACGAAAGAACTTCCATTGGGAAACCGTGTTGGCCCTTGGGTCATGGAGCGAGTGCGTGTGCCCTCATAACATGATCTTGTTTCATATTTTCTCCCACCGAGCCTCCACGAAACTCTGTCGCCGCTACTATGAGAACCTCATGGTTTGAGCGCCCTTGAAGGAGGTCCTCCAGTGCATCAATGATGGGCCTCGCCTCAGCCGTCAATGTTAGTCCCACCTCCGGGCTACTGATATGATCCGAATCAGCAATTGTAGTTGGGTCACCTCACAAGGGTGAGCTACAGGAGACAAAGAAGACATGGCAGCGGTTCCGACTGAACGTCGGTCCTTTCGGCGATGGTAATGGATCTCCGTGTCCTTAGCTCTCTCCGATAGGGGCGTCGTTGGTTGAGGGTGGCGGGGTTCTGGAGTCAAGGTTGGTGGGTTGGGTTCTGGTAGTATATTGATTTAGTCTTCGATGGGCTGAGGTCGACGACGTCAGGAGCTATGAAGGCAGGTTCGCGGGGGGTGGTTTGGGACGAGGGTGGGTCGATAAGAGTGAATGGTGGGGCTGATTGCGGGTGGTTATATCTGGGTTCGGCGGAGCTGGGAGGTGAGGTGTGTTTAGGTTGATGGGGTGAGGTGTGATCAGCTTCAGGAGGGGCAGTTTTAGGCTCGGAGGGAGGGGTGGTCTTATGCGGCAGTGTGTGGGTCAGGTTAGTGTGATTGGTGAGGATTGGTGGGGAGGCAACAGTTGTCTTCCTGCTCACACAATGCCCCATGGACCTGTCGTGGCTGTAGCATGAGGTGCCGACGTCCCCGGCAACGACATCCGACCAACGGCGACAAGGTGACTCAAACTGCTCCTGAACCCCCACAAGAAAATTCTCTGCACCAGCAGTAAGAGTTATTGAAGCTGGCGGTTGATATCCAGGGAAGACAGCGATTGTTGCCTCGATAAGAGAGATGTCTGGTGATCCAATGGATGGTATCGACATTGTTAGCAGTTCGCCGAACGTTCG
This sequence comes from Pontederia paniculata, assembly GCA_001647135.1. Taxonomy (NCBI): domain Eukaryota; kingdom Viridiplantae; phylum Streptophyta; class Magnoliopsida; order Commelinales; family Pontederiaceae; genus Pontederia; species Pontederia paniculata. Next base: position 26,835 of record LTAE01005340.1, read on the forward strand.
GGTGATTGCATGAACAGTCTCCGCTGCCATGAGGTGAAGGGGAACACCTTGTTGAATAAATTTGCGGGCTACCGATGGCGGCACTGGGGCTGCACCATCTGCTGGTTCCCAGGGGCGCCATTGTAATGAGCCATCCGGGGGAATGGGAAAGGAGGCCGCTAGGAGGGCTTCCCGCTGCTGCTGTGTGCTCGGAAGTAACAAACACATCCGCTGAGAAACTCTGGATAGGTGGAAGGGGGAACTGGCTCCTAAAATGGAGAGCAGCGTTGAACGGACGAACGCCAAGTCATCGAGATCTTGTGACGCCACTCCTACCAGGCATGTTCGGAGTACCTCAGTGCTCCTCTGGAGTGTCGTCGTCCAAGGGAGTAGTACAACATGACGGCTGGCGGTAGCACCATGATCAACAACCTCTTCTGCAGTTGCCTTTTTAATCTGTGGTGCGGTGTGTTGCCTCTGCAGCTTGTCAGGCGTGTGCCTGTTTACTGCTTTCCGAGATTGATTCTTCACTGGCTTCGGGACAGAGCATGCAGCTTGGCGATGACCTGTCTGTCCGCATCTCATGCAGCGAAGAAGTCCTGTGCAGACTCTGGCGAAATGGCCATGGCGAAGACATTTGAAGCATAGAGCTGTCTGGTGCTGACGTCTCGCTCGCTGGCGACGCCTGGCCTGTGTCTGCCACTCTCCTTCATCGGAGTCATGATGCGTGGATGACATCTTGAAGGGAAGAGCTCGAGAGGGGTGATGTCCAGGCCGGAGGCGTCTTTGATCAGTGATCTTTCCGCTGTCGACCAGAATCAAGCGAGCGTGGGAGAGGGAGCGGAGGCATCCTCGTCACCTCCCGCGGCACGCTGCTAGACTACGGACGACGCGGTGATCTCAGGCCAGACTAAGGAGCAGCCCTCGTATTCACCGAGAAGGAGAAGGGAGAGGATTGGGGGAGAAAGAGAAAGAGAAGGAGAAGGAGAAGGAGAAAGGAGGAGCGATGCACTAGAGGAGGAAGGGAGAGGTTTGGGGAGAAAGGCAGTGGCGCCAACGGGATGGAGTTCCCAACGACGTTAGGGCTCCCCGGCGTGTTCGTACCGGGCGGCGCAGGCGCCAACGACGCTAGGGCATCGTCCCCTATTTTTCATCCCCAACGCTCGTGTCTCTCATGCTATGCCTAGTATCTCCAACCTTTCTTGTGTTGATCAATTCCCAGAGATAAGTATCTGCACAGTAAAGTTCTGCAAGTGTTGCATAGACCATCTTGAGAAATACATGACTTTTTATACAGGCTTTTAGAGGTCGTATAGCTGCTCAAGCGGCAAGAGAGATGTTGGATTTACTTATTACTCAATATCAGAAACTGCTAGGCTTGCCCAACTTGGAATTTGTTACTGTATCTGGGAACACACACTTGATAGAAGTAATATACAACCTTTGCTTATGAAGATGGAGAAGTAATTGTATAATATTGATTTCATGTCAGCTTATGCCTTCATGTTCAGTGAACTTGGAGTTCCATAATTTTTGAAATTGTATAATATACAGTTTGTACCATGAACATTGATTTTGGTACCTCAATATATTCATTTTAATTGTGTTAAATGATTGTTGTGAAAATGTGTTGTTCATAATTGTTTAAATATGTGTTGAAATGTATTATGATAAATATATGTTAAAAATGTGTCACTGACATGTTTAATGCATTGTAAATAATTGAATGACGATATTTTTTTGGGAAAAAATGTGTTATTAGGACTTTTAACGACAACTTTTATGGTGGTCGTTGATGCGTAAAATCCAGCAGTGCAAAAGAAAGCCAGCAAGTATACTGGTCGCGAACAAGTAATATAGAAGATGAGAAGGATGTCGAACCCACGAGGATTGTTGTTTTATCTCAATTAATTCTAAGGTGAATTGGGAGAATCAGTTAATAAATGTTGTTTAATTTTCAGCACAGAAACTTAAAAAGAACAATTAGAAAAAGAATAGATATGGCAATTGACTAGGTGAATTCAAGATNAACACATCCGCTGAGAAACTCTGGATAGGTGGAAGGGGGAACTGGCTCCTAAAATGGAGAGCAGCGTTGAACGGACAAACGCCAAGTCATCGAGATCTTGTGACGCCACTCCTACCAGGCATGTTCGGAGTACCTCAGTGCTCCTCTGCAGTGTCGCCATCCAGGGGAGTAGTACAACACGACGGTTGGCGGTAGCACCATGATCAACGACCTCTTGTGCAGTTGCCTTTTTAATCTGTGGGGCGGTGTGTTGCCTCTGCAGCTTGTCAGGCGTGTGCCTGTTTACTTTTTTCCGGGACTGATTCCTCACTGGCTTCGGGACAGAGCATGCAGCTTGGCGATGGCCTGTCTGTCCGCATCTCATGCAGCGAAGAGGTCCTGTGCAGACTCTGGCGAAGTGGCCACGGCGAAGACATTTGAAGCATAGAGCTGCCTGGTGCTGACGTCTCGCTTGCTGGCGATGCCTGGACTGTGTCTGCCACTCTCCTTCGTCGGAGTCGTGATGCGTGGAGGACATCTTGAAGGAGAGAGCTCGAGAGGGGTGATGTCCAGGCGGAGGCGTCTTTGATCAGCGATCTTCCGCTGTCGACCAGAATCAAGCGAGCGTGGGAGAGGGAGCGGAGGCGTCCTCGTCACCTCCCGCGGCACGCTGCTAGACAACGGACGGCGCCGTGATCTCAGGCCAGACGAAGGAGCAGCCCTCGTATCCGCCGAGAAGGAGAAGGGAGAGGATAGGGGGAGAAAGAGAAAGAGAAGGAGAAGGAGAAGGGAGGATCGATGCACTAGAGGAGGAAGGGAGAGGATTGGGGGAGAAATGCAGTGGCGCTGACGGGATGGAGTTCCCGGCGACGTTAGGGCTCCCCGGCGTGTTCGTACCGGGCGGCGCCGGCGCCGGCGACGCTAGGGCATCGTCCCCTGTTTTTCATCCCCTTCTCCACCGTCCAGGTCACGATAAATTTTTAGATGTTTGGTTGAATTTCCATCCACTTAGAGATTACAAGAAATAAGTGACAAACAAGTTAAGCAGTCTAATGATGTGACACAAATATGGTCGAGCGTTCTCCAGAATAAATTCCTTGTCTTGAAACCTATGACCAATAGATCTCTTTCTTTACTCTTTAGCCTCAGTAAGATTTGTGCAAGTACTACCATCATATTCTAATAAACCTGAATGTCGGAGGATTGAAGAAATTGGCTTAATGATATGAGATTGCATTGATTTGTTTCATCTTCATACGGTCACGCTCTTCTTGATTTGAAGTTCCTTTTTATCAAACATTAGGTGCCTGTTGTTATGTGTCCTGAAGATGGTGGCTTCCCTGGACTTTACTGTTCAAGTTTTCTTTCTAATCCATGGCTTTCTGATGGATGTACAATGGTTTTATCTTCTGTGTGGTATAGCATCCATGTAATTCTCGCGGTGAATATCTTCAGGTATATATCTTGCCACTGTCTGTTTCGAGCACAATTGCAGTTCTTACCATTTTAAATATACAAAAACTTTCACTGCAGCTGCAAAGTATCCAGAATCAGTCCTAATGATTCAACATATTCATGGAATGTTCTTGCACTGGATGAAGACAATATTCTTGCCGGTAATTCCTTGTGTATTGCATAGAAAATAAGTATGTGCTTAATGTTCTCAGTTTTTGACTTTTTTTATTGTGTTAACAAGTTTGCAGCAGTCCTATTGACCCTCCAGAAATAAAGTATGGATATTATTCATGTCAGACTGACCAGTCAATGATGTGGAATTGGTTAAATGTTTCAAGTCCAATTTCAAAATGTTCTGATAAGGTTATCTTCATCATGTCTTGCAAATCAAGTGTTGTGTTGTAAAATTTGACATATGTGGGTATTTGTATTTATTATAGCATTACCTGTTGTTAAATATGATTAATGTTTCTTGTTTTTATGCTTCATAGGTCAGACTTTTGCTATCTGCACTGGAGTTTAGTGTCTTGAAGATTCCAGTTGGTAACACTTCTGAAAATCTTTCAAAAGGTAGTATACCTTCACTGAATTTTAGTGATCTTCTTCATGTTTCTATGCAGCATATGTTTGGCATTTCCTTTTACATGGAGAGAAATATGAAGAGGATTGTTATATCACATTAGATGCTTCCACGCAAACTCATAAATGTTATGACATGTTATTAATCAACAGAAATTGATCTAGATTCATCAAGAAATGATGGAATTACAAGTTTTCCTTGCAGAAACTAGTGTTCATCTGATAAAATATGAATATAACCTCCCCTAAAAAAAGATTGTAGTCCTTGATAGATGTTCCAGTCTTGATATTCTTTGTTGTATGATTCTAGAAACTTGTTCTCCCTCAAACTTTTAATAGATAATATTTGTGCTCTTTAAAGGACACATTGATTTTTGTGGTAATTCTATCAAACGATCATATACAGGCAAATTATTAATGTTATGAAGCTTGAAAATAAAGAGCTTATAAATGTTTGATAGAACTACAGTATTGATATGTGATAGAACTACCACAAAATAAAGATACATTGACTAGAGGTGGCAGAGTCAAGTGTCAAACACCTGAGGACCTATCACATCATTATTTGGTGACAATTGAGGGAGAGACGACCGTCTGTTGTCCTACACTTGATCTCATGGGGAATGAGGTGCCAACTGCACTGGCAGCCTCATGATCCAGGTGGGATGCCATGCTGGTGGTGGGCCTTGGGACGTTGGGAAGTGTGATTGTCGAGGTGGTGGCCATGCCCACCGCTTTGCCAAATGAGCCGCAGACAAATAAAATTTCCCCATCTCGAGGAACCAAATCCAGCGATTCTAGAGGTGGCTCCCCTTTGACACCCACCCCCTTTCGACCCAGGGGGTTCCTGTCATTACCAATCAGCACATTGAGACGGAGACTGCACAGATGACGACTCCCTTGGTCGGAAAATTGGGACCCCTCTCAGTGCAAGATCATCTGGCGCTCTGGTTTCTGTGATTATAAGCCTGTTTTGACAGACCGGCACCATTACCAACGACGTACGGCCGACAACCAACCGCGCTTCCCTGCACCCACGCTGCTGATGGTGGAGCCAGCACCACAATGCCACCTGGGGTCACTCCTTGCAAGGTGGCGTCACATCCCAGCCCATCAGATGCTGTCTTGGAATGCAACAGCAGTGCAAAGACGACCCCAATAACCGCCACGGAGGTGGCGGTAGAGGTGAGCTCCACATGGGATACAACGTTCGACCTCCTCCGGGAACGCCCAAATAGTGATGTCCTAATAGTAGCAGCGGCAGCTGGATTCCATGGCAATACGTTAAGTGACAATGAGAACATGAGATTGAGTTAGGTGGGCGCTCGCACACAAGCTCCATGACCTCCAAGGCCAGCATAGTTCCTGATGAAAATCCTATCATGGAATGTGCCTGGCCTAGGCAAGGCCGAGAGGTGTCGATCCCTCGAACGCTACTTAAAGGTATGGAATATAGATATTGTATTCCTCCAAGAGACGAAGCTCGCAGCGTGCAATGAACAAACATGGAGCCAGATAGGTGGGACCTGGTTAAACGGACATGTGACCATTGGCTCGGTGGGCAGATCCAGCGGTTGCATAATTGGATGGGAGCTGGCCTCCTAGAGGTGATTGAGTCTCACGTGGAGCGATTTTCAGTATTAGTACAAGCCCGCATGTAGACTGATGGACAACTATACCTTTTCTCGTGCGTATATGACCCACTCACAGTAGCCTTAAGAAGCACTCTATGGGCTGAGCTACACACTATCCGATCTCTCTTCCAAGATGCTGGTGGATGATCGGAGGAGATTTCAATGCCACACTTTAACATTGAGGACCGCCTGATCCCACGACGTGGAAGAGACTCAGTTGCAGGGGACTTTCGGGACTTCATTGAGTCTCATTCGTTGATTGATTTCACAGCAATGAATTGCAGATTTTTCAACTTTATGCAAGCAGCCGCCGACGCTCCAACCGGATAGACAGGATCGTCATGCAGGGTGAACCAGTGACAGGACACACCCATATTGGGGAAGCCATTGCAACACATTATAGGGTGGTCCGAGGAGAGCACCACCACCTAGGTGGCAGTGGTCGGCTCGAGACCTCCCCCGTTTATCTAACAATCATATTTCATCTTTGCCATAGAACTTCTCGGTGATGGAGGTCACAAATAACTTATGTGACCTCAAAGTGAGGGCCCTCTTGGGCCCATGCCTGATGGCTTCCTGGTGTTTTTCTACAAGGAGCTTTGGTCGATAGTCAGGTCAAATGTGATGGTAGTTCTTCAGGAGTTCGCCGGCGGGAATAAAGGTTTTGAATGCCTGAACAGATTCTTACTATTCATGCTCCCGAAGCGCACACCTGTAGTGGAGATAGGGGACTTTCGTCCGATCGCCATATCCAATGCTATCTATCTCATTGTGCTAGGGTACTAATTAACCGGTTAAGAGAAATCTTGGATGACCTCATTCACCCCATGTGGTCAGCTTTTATCTATGGCAAATTTATCATGGACAACTACACCATTACGTCAGAAATGGTTACGGGGTGGCGCCGCATAGGGACACATGGTTTCCTTTGGATGGTGGAATTCTCAAAGGCTTATGACTCTATCTCATGGTCTTTCCTATGCATTCTTTGCAGATCCGAGACTTCCCCTAGATTTGGATTTCTTGGATAAAGCATTGTATATCCACAGCCTTCTTCTCGGTTCTATTTAATAGAAGACCTACTGGAGGTTGGGTTCAGCCACAACTTGGAGTATGACATGGGTGCCTTTAGCCCCCATGCTCTTTGTCCTGACAGTGGACACATTAACCCAGTGTACCTTCTCCGCATGCCAGGTGGGCATTATTAGGGGTTTCTCTCCGGATGGTGGTAGGAGAAGCCTAGTTCCCCTACTTCAATATGCAGACAATACAATTTTTTTCATCGAGGGATCAACCAGGGAGGCACGGCGGACCATGATCATAGTGGAGCTACTCGGAGTCGCTTTGGGCCTGGAGATAAATCATGCCAAGTCATCACTTGTCTCCTTTGGCATAACGTTTGTGGAGACAACAAATTGTAGTACAAAGCCGAGGACACCGTTATGCACGCTACCAGTCACATATTTGGGGCTATCATTGTCGGACAGGTACATAGGTTCATGCAGCTAGACACTAGTCATTGAGCATATGGAGCATAGACTGCAGGACTGGAGTTCGAGACTGCTATCTCGGGGTGGATGCCTAGTCTTCAAGGCTGTACTCTCATCACTTCCCATCTACTATATGTCAATACGCATGTCAACCCAGATAGAGCGTCCTATGGACACATTGAGGAGTAGATTTTTCTGGCGAGGCTACGGTGAAGATCGGTATGTTATCTAGTTGATAGCCTGGAGAGATATTTGCTGCCCCATCGCATCGGGCATCCTTGGGGGTCCGAAATCTCCATTGGACCAATCATGCTCTCCTTGCACGTTGGGTTGGATGAATCGTTGAGACCAAGGATGGACCTATGGAGTGAGGTATTCTTTGCATCATATGGGAGAGACCTCTCATGGGAGAGTCCAAGTCGAACCTTCCCCGGGGAGCGTCCGCCTTTTGGCAGGGGGTGACCACCATCCTCCCCCAAGTGCGATAGCTCTTTAGCGCTTCATTGGGTTCAGGCCTCGGCTTTCACGTTCTACAACCATGAATGGGTGCCTGGTGAGACTCTTGCACTTGCATTCCCCAGACTCCATGCACTTTCGGCAGATCCGGCTGGGACAGTGGCATGTTTCTGGTCAGCCCACGACGGTCCAAGGGGTGGCTCATGGACGCCACTTTTTAGGTCAGCCTTATCGGATCACCGCTTTTAGGAGCCTCTCAAACATCTTGACAGGATCTCGAGATTCCATGTAGATGAGTCAAGAGTAGACAGCTACGTATGGATCTCTAGCGAGTACTCGGCAAGAGGGGTATACGACCGACTGCTTTCGGGAGGCATAAGACTCACGGATGTCAACATTGACACCTCGCGCATTTGGTGCACACACATATTGCAAGAGGCATGCCTTGCATTAGTCCCACATGCACAAGTCACGGGAGAGATGCTGGCTATATATATGGGAACGTGGCCTTAACTAGGTGTGACGCGTTAGAAAGCCATGAGGGGGTAAGTGCTACATCGTGAGTGCACGATGGGAGTCACCTCTAGAACCCAAAGTGGACAATATCACGCCTTGATCATGAGTCCCTAAGGGGAATAGGCCGTTGCGCCACTCTGATACAAGTGTGACGCGTTTTGATAAAACCGTGCGGGCTAAGGCCCAGAGCGGACAATATCACGCCTTGGCCAGGGATGTTACATATGGTATCAGAGCCACTCCACGTGGGCCTCTATGTCATGGTGGGAGATCACTCAACGAGGACGTTGAGTCCCTTAAGGGGGAAAGGATGCAAGAGGCATGCCTTGGATTAGTCCCACATGCACAAGTCACGGGAGAGATGTTGGGTATATATATGGGAACGTGGCCTTAACTAGGTGTGACGCGTTAGAAAGCCATGAGGGGCTAAGTGCTACATCGTGAGTGCACGATGGGAGCCACCTCTAGAACCCAGAGCGGACAATATCACGCCTTGATCAGGAGTCCCTAAGGGGAATAGGCCGCTGTGCCACTCTGATACAAGTGTGACGCGTTTTGGTAAAACCGTGCGGGCTAAGGCCCAGAGCGGACAATATCACGCCTTGGTCAGGGATGTTACATGTGGTATCAGAGCCACTCCGCGTGGGCCTCTGTGTCATGGTGGGAGATCACTCAACGAGGACGTTGAGTCCCTTAAGGGGGAAAGGATGCAAGAGGCATGCCTTGGATTAGTCCCACATGCACAAGTCACGGGAGAGATGTTGGGTATATATATGGGAACGTGGCCTTAACTAGGTGTGACGCGTTAGAAAGCCATGAGGGGCTAAGTGCTACATCATGAGTGCACGATGGGAGTCACCTCTAGAACCCAAAGTGGACAATATCACGCCTTGATCAGGAGTCCCTAAGGGGAATAGGCCATTGCGCCACTCTGATACAAGTGTGACGCGTTTTGATAAAACCGTGCGGGCTAAGGCCTAGAGCGGACAATATCACGCCTTGGCCAGGGATGTTACACATATCGCTCAAAGTCAGGGTTTTTCTTTGGCCTTTGCAGCGTGGGAGGCTCCTCACCAGAGTTTACAAAGCTAGGTGGGTGCCACATGCAAACCCCACATGCGCACTATGTGGTTTGCATGAGGAGGACATCGACCACCTTTTCTTCACCCGCCCCATTGCATTAGAGACATGGCATCGTTTGGGACTCAAAGACGTTGACTGTTCCTAGAGGCACAACACTTGTGGATGTCAACACTGACACCTCATGCATTTGGCGCACACGCACAACACTCAAAATCAGGATATTTTTCTGGCTTTTGCGGCGTGGGAGGCTCGTCACCAGAGTTTATGGAGCTAGGTGGGCGTCACATGCAGACCCCACATGCGCTCTATGTGGCTTGCACGTGGAGGACATCAACCACCTTTTCTTCACCTGCCTCATTGCATTAGGGACATGGCAACGTTTGGGACTCACGGACGTTGATTGTTCTGTAGCAAACACATTTTGGGACTCACTCAGGGCACTTGGTGCACATGCAGACACAAGGTGGCGGCGGTCGTGGGCCGTTGACCTGGTCACGACATGGGCAAATATGGCTGCAGCAAAACAGCACAATCTTCAGAGGAGAGAGATGTTACATTGAAAATATTGTACATTTTCTGATTCGCAAGTGGGGTTTTGGATAGTCATTTATTTTTCGGGCTTTGGTGGTTCCGGCTTTGGAGGAACCCACCTACACACTTGTACATTTTGCCTCTTTGTACAAACGGTCAACTGCTATAATTTGTAGTTGTCCTTCTTTTCTTCAAAAAAAGAAGATGATAAGCCTGTTTGATGAATCTAGTCGAACTTGTAGGTGTCCTAGCATATCTTTTTAATTTAGTCAGTTTTCTATGAACTTATCAACTAAGTTCTCCATTAATTAATTTGGGAAATGTATGTACAAGTGCATAACCAAAAAGTAAGTACAATAGTGGGATATATCTTTTTAGCTTTTTTCCTTGTTCTATAGAGCTTGCAAATATAGATGAACTAGCTTGCAAATATAGATGAACTAGCTTTAACAAAATATAGAAAATTTTGTGTTTGTTAGTTCTATTTTGGAGGTATCCTCACCTGCCAATGGTTTTTTTGTCTTTACCTTTGTATTTGGTTGTCATACACTTTTTTTCGAAAAGGAGAAAGGACGGCTACCAGAGTTTGGTAGTCATCCATGTTGTATTGTCAAAATTATAGAACTGTGATATGTACAAGTGGAAAGAAAAGGGGAAAATATAAACTACAAAATCCGGGAGGGCGCAGATCCCCAAAAGTTAGCCACCCCCACTCGCTACACATAAAGTCTATGTGATGTACAATGTTCTCTATGTAGCACCTATCTCCATTAAAAATGGTACGATTCCGTTGTAGAGCCATACCACCCATAGAACTTCTAAAGACGTCATCATTGTCATACACTTGTACATTTTATGGTTATCAAGCTTTAATACAAAACAAGATGATTATCCAAACTTAGTAGTCATCCTTTTCTTCATAAAAAAATCATAATGCAACTAAAGTCTTCCCCATCTCAATACTGAAATATACAAAAGTCACTCAAGAAATGGACAAAGAATCTACTGAGACACTGCATAATTGAAATATTTTCAATTTTAAATCTTTACTTTCTTTTCTTCTTATTATTATTTTTATTTATTTTATCATACTGACTATTCCTAAATTTGTTGTTCCTATCAGGAGCTTAACATACTTATGATAAGACAATGATATTTGAAATAGATTTTGCTTGTGCTAGTAGTAGATTTGTAATTGTATTATTTTAGTATGAGTTCATGCATTGATTATTTTAATTGTATTATTGGCAAGTCATATACTAATGTTCTTTGATGTTCAACCGGATACAGGTGCCCAAAAACCATTCGAGGCTATTCTTGTATCCCATTCGAGCTGTAATAATGGGGAATCATGCAAACAGAGAAGTCCTTCCAACCCTCTAATTCTTATCCTTCATGGTGGCCCACATTCAGTTTCACTGACAAGCTATTCAAAATCTTTGGCCTTTCTCTCCTACTTAGGATATGACTTGCTAGTAGTAAATTATAGGTCAGTGTTTTCATCTTTGAGAGACAATTCCTGTGATTTTGAAAATTGGCTTCTCCTCATTTCATTGTTATCTCTAATTTTTCTATCCTTTTACTATTGTTGATGAATATTATCAAATAAAATTTTCATGTGTATGTTTCTTCATAACAGTTCAAAAGATTCTATACTTTGGAGATGTATTGATGATATCATACTATTGTCATTTGTCCATTATATCATAATATATTGTGGTTCTCATCACGCCGGTCAGCAAGGAACTAATTTCATTGAAGAGATTTGCTTTCTTTGTCCTCATAAAGAACTGATAGAACATTCGATGTTTTTTCTAATAAAAGATGGCTGTTGTAGTTCTTTTTCATAGCATTTCTTCATTGAATTTGGAGATAGGTTCACTAAATGTACAAAAAGTTCCCAAGGATTGCTTCACTTTTGCACTTAGTAATGATCAACGGCAGTGCATATTTTCTTTTTTAATTTTATTTGACTTGAAGTTTATAGGGGTTCACTAGGATTTGGGGAGGAAGCATTACAATCTCTTCCAAGTCGAATCGGGTCTCAGGTAATGTTCACATTTGCAACAAACTTATTCTGAAGAAATTTTCTCTGTTGGTATGACTTCTGATTTTAAAGAGTTTCATGGGGTTCATGTGGATCTTAGCCAGCCTGTGGCTGCCATTCAAATGTATACTATCCAGAAAGTAGTGACAGACAACTGCACAATATGTCCTTACAAAAGGAGGGTGGATTCACATAAAGGCCATAATTTACACATTTCACATGAGATTCTCTTCTTTATTGGTGCAGGATGTGAATGATGTACTTGCAGCTTTAGATCATGTCACTAACAAGGGGCTCGCAAATGGGTCAAAAGTAGTTGTTCTTGGTGGCTCACATGGAGGTTTCTTAACAACACATTTAGTAGGCCAGGTTAGGTCATAAATTTCTGAAACCTTCTTTCATTAGGCATCATTGTTAAAATTGTAAAGGATCAAAGGCTACATGTACGATATGTTTGTTGATTTTGCTTTTTCATAAGTTATGAATGACGAATGGCTTGAACAAAAGTGAGTTATTACAAGCCATGCAAACTGTTGCACGGACTTGGAATTAAATTTGTATAGATATCATGGTGATCTAAATTAAACCTAACCCTAACCCTAAACTAAATTATCCACTTAAACCTAATTAATTATCCACTTAAGAGAGAAATAAGCTAAACCAGAATTTTATTCATCCAAGCATGTTTCTATTACAATCTTATGGGGTTTATATAGAGTTCCAAACTCCCATATAATCATAACATGGAAACCTAATAAAAGGAAACCTAATTAAAAGGAAACTAACTCAAAAGGCCTAAGCTAAACTAATGGGCTAAAGGCTCATAATACTTAAGACTAATGACTATAGGGCAGAATGCCCATGAACTTATTTGTTTTACATCACATGGTCGTGCCCATCTTTGAAGTCGTTCTTATAATGATTGACCATTTTCATATGTTCGTTGTTCATATGAATTGTTTATTTTCTTCTTTTATAATTATCTATTTTGCAGGCTCCCGATAGATTTCTTGCAGCAGCGGCTCGAAATCCTGTTTGTAACTTATCACTAATGGTCGGTACGACAGACATTCCTGATTGGTGCTATGCAGAGACTTACGGGAAAGAAGGGAAGGAGTACTTCTCTGAGGCTCCTTCTATTGAACATCTTGGTCTTTTTTACCAGAAATCTCCTATTTCACACCTCATAAAGGTATGCCTTTGATGTTCATTTGGATTTTGTTGAACTGTGATCCCGTTCTTTTTAAATTTCTTCCTTTCATTTGTTTATCCATATGTTTTTGAGGAGAATTGTTTATTCATATATAAAAATAAAGTTATGATGATGCCATCCTGTCTTTGATGTTCGTTTGGATTTTGCTGAATAAAAGAAGCCATCCTTTCCAGACTAAAAAAAGCTTTAATTTCTTATTACTTGTTGTAAATAATCACTTTTTCAGAATAATTTAGGGAAACAATTTGATTCTTTGTCATTTTTTATACTGATTTTTCCTTTATCGCATTAACTATAAATTTAAACTAAAAATAGTATCAATTTTATTTTCGAATCTTAACCATTTTGGATTTTGTAAAGTATTGCATTAAAAATATAGATGTATGTTTTTAATAGAAATAACAGTAATAGCTTTGTTAACCTTTGTAAAGATTAAGCTTGTTAAACTCATTTTACTTCTCTAGAATCATATCATAAGATCGTAGAGTTCATGTACAAAATAGTATACATTTAAAAAGATTTAATGTATATCATTAATATAAAAATGTATTCATCCGATTAATAAACAATAAACAACTAACAAATAACAAGTTATTACAAAACATAAACTTTTTTGATACGGTATTACAGAATATAATTAATTAAAACTAAGCTAGTAGTTGATAACAATAACTAATTGATTGTAAGTTATGACTAATTAAACTACAGCTTATGCCTAAGTCATTTATGCTAATTGTCAAACAAACAGATATCAAATTAACTTATAAATATCACATTGAAATTTACTGAAAAAATTAACCAACTTAACATGATCAGGAAAAGTAAAAGGAAAAACCAATAAAGAATTAAAAAAGGAAAAAATGCCACTAACATAAGTTAAATTGTCGATGAGAACAATAGAAACTAGACTTGCGAAAAGAAATTAAATTATAATATCAAATAATAACCTCTTGATAAAATAAAACAACTTAGCATGGTCAGTGTAAATATAAAAAAAGAACAAAAAAAAGTGAAAAAAGATATGCCACTAACAAAAAACTAAAAAAAATGTTTGTTTGTGAGAAGGATAGAACTCGGGACGTCAAAATAATGCTTTATTTTCCAACCCCAATTTGGCAATGTAATTGTTGTGAACCGAATAGACTATGTAGTTATTTTGAATCGTTAAACTAGAATGGATAACTGTTTAGTTCAAGAGTTCAATTGATTTTAATTAGTTTTCGAGTTTAAACCGTTTCAACTCATTTTGAGGGGGTTCATTCATAAATCCGTTCGAGTTTAAGATTTAGTTCACAATATCGACAAGCTTGATAGAGATATAAGGATAAGATTTACAAATATATGAAATTTTAGTGTTATTTGCATCAAATACAAAATGCAAACTATTTTAAACATTGATTTCTTACCACTTGTTATGTTGCGTTGCATATCAACGAATTGTCAACACAACAAATCCATCCTCTCTTCAATTGTCAAGGGGAATGGACATGTTGAAGGTGTTGTTTTGAGCCGAATAAGTGTGTCAACTATGGAAAGAATGGAAATCGATAGTTCACATGTTCAGTTCCACCACCGAAACGCTTGTCGAAGATGACAAGGAAGAAAGTTCTGTTGGAAAAAAACGAACCTACAATTATACCCAAACAACACAGTGTGATAATAGAGCTTGTCCTCCCCATTTCTTGGTCTCTAGCAAGGGGTGTCGGGAATAGGAAATTTGTTCATACCGAAATACGCACATGTTCTATAAAAAACTTTGGGGTCACCAATTTCTCCCCATGAAGGTCCTCTCATGGAATTTGCATGGCTTCAGTGAGGTTGAAAAAGTGTAGGTCTCTTAGTTGTTGCCTTCTATCCTTGGGACTAGACATCGTACTACAAGAGACGAAGTTCACCGGGTGCAATTATTGACATGGAGTTAGGTCGACGGGTCATGGTTTATTAGTGCATCACCCTTAAAACAATAGGCCATTTCGGAGGTTGCATCATTGAGTGGCGGCCACACCGTTTTGGTATTGTGCATTAAACCACATAAATGTTCTCTATCTCGATGCATGCACAAAAAGAGATGGAGTGATGGACATCAGTATCTCATCTCCTGTGTTTATGGCTTGCTCACATCTTTGCGGAGCATGTTACAGAAGGAAAAAGGGCCTGCTCACACCTTCTTGATACTCAATGGCTAATCAGCGCCGACTTCAATGTGATTTTGAACATTGATGATCACCTGATTAAAGGCGAAGGTAAGACACTAAAGTAGAGGAGTTTCACGATTTCATCGAATTGCAGTCGTTGGATTATCTCTTTTGACGAACTGTCGATTCACTTGGAGGAGCTCGACATCGCCATCGGCACGATCATGATTAGATCATCTCCTCAGTTCATTGAAATTTAATGAAACTGCTGTAGGTCCACGGTGTCCAAGCCATGGAGAGACCATTCTTATACTACAACCCCATATAATGAGGGCTCCTCCTAGTACATTCTTCAAATTTGAGCATTTCTCACTCATGGAGGAAGGCTTCAAACACTTGGTGGTCGATCAGTCATATGCTACCCTAACATCAAAGTTTGCAACTAGGACACTAGTTGTCTCCAAGGACAAACAGAAAAGGACAGGGAGAGGCTATCACGATCATCTCCCGATTGGACAAAGGTGGAGGACTCTCGTGACCTTACCATAGAGGAAACAAAGGAGGCGCTATATGGAGATAATCCAATTAGAGGACAGGAAGGTGGAGATCTAGTGGAGGTAGCGCTTTTGCTAGGCGTGGCTTCACGAGGGTAATGTCAATAACAGGTTCTTCCACCTCAATGCAAGTCGGTGGCTCAAGCTTATTGAGAAGTAGGTTTTTCTTGGTGTGGTTGTAACACACGGGGATCAACTATTAACCAAGTCTCTTGGAGGGAGGTATGTCGCCTAATTTTCTATGGACTAGGGGATTCGGGTCCGTTGGACCAACTGTGCTCTCCTTGCATGTGGGGACCGATTATGGATGTTGATAGCGACCATTTGATTATGATATTCTTCGTATGCTATGGCAAGTATCTGTCGTGGGAATCCCGACCACACCTTCATCCTTCTAGAAAAGTGTCTTCATGATTCCTCCCATGAACTTTCTTTACAACCTCGAGCGGGAGAACTAGAAAGCGGAGCCCTAGTCGTACGCTTCGCCTCCACGTCGCCGGGAGCTCCATCCCAGCGGCGCCACCCATCCCCCCCTCCCCCCGCCGCTCTCTCTCAC
>LTAE01005341.1:0-28834 GCA_001647135.1 Pontederia paniculata
TAGAAAATATTAACTAAATAGAAAGTCGAAATCTAAGAGTCCATTCTAAATATAATTTGCATTTACTTTAAAGATCATGCATACCATATTAATTAAGATACGAATAGATATAAGTTAGTAACTAATCATGATACTTAAAATAAAAATTTAATTATGTGATCTTATTATTATTTTAACACTAATTTCTTAATATATTTAAGGGGGGTCAATACATTAATACTTCTAAAATTATAATATTATCTATATAATTATAATATATTAATAAAAAGTTAGGGGGGCCTAACAAACACATAGGTCCGTCCCTGCTTAAAAATCATTCTAAAATCTAATCGACCTCATAAATTTAAGTATCTTTTTAGGGCAGACTGTTCGCGATTCTCAAGCTTTTTTTATATATTTCCTTATGCTTTTCAATTTTTTTTATCTTTTGAATCGAAAAACTTTTTTTAAGGATTATAAATCATTCATATATATATATATATATTTCATATAATTTTAAGTGTATTATCACAATTATATTTTGAAATTAATTATCTACTTAGATTTTTGTATTTTTTATCCAAGAAAAGTGAATTGGAGGAAAAGAAAGAAAAGACTGGAATAAAGATTTGGACATTCAGCATCTCCATGGGATGTGAGCTTCTTCATAGCCGTGAAATCAGATAATATCACAAAATCAAAATTGTAACCCACAACATAACGAAGAAAGTCTATGGGTGCTATCGAGAAATTTATTTTTCTACACTCACGTTCACAAGTTGTGAAGCCATCTTCATAGGGTGTGAAAATTTTCTACACCCTTATGACCCATGAGTATTGACTTATGTTGTAAATAAACTCCGTTAATGATATTTTTCAAATTCGACACAAACGCTATTTAAACCCTAGAGGATTTCAAGAGCTAATAAATAAGACCTCAATGCACGTGAAAGAGGAGTTACAGAGGTTGGAGGCAAAAGAATTTTGCACTAAAGAGAAGAGAAGATGAGAAAGTTCTAGAGGGCAGAAGATTTGTGTATGCACGATACATCAAGAGAAACCGAGTTGAATCCTGTTGTTATAGATTTCTTTTCATAGTTTTAATTAAGATGAACTTATGATATTATTCATGTTTATGTTTAATACTTCTCGACGATTTAACTTTAATTGCATGACTTGATTTTATCTAAAAGGAAGTTTCAATACTTTCATGTGAGTTGCTTGTCAAAGATTGATATAGAATTTCACCTCGCATGAATACAACAATTTAGGAGAACTCAAAGCAACCTTAAGTTGTGAAGTTAATTTAAAAGAAATCGAAAAAAAAAACTCTTAATGTGTGAGAATTGGTTTTAATGCATCATGTATATTAACTTTTAGGATTGAAAATCAAAAGAATTAATTCTTACATGTTGATCACATAAGAGATAACTCAAACCTAATATTACATTAAATAAACGAAAGAGAGAAATCACATGCATAAGATACAAGAATTTAACAAGGTTCATCTTAAATGAACTATGTCTACTTGGACTAGTTTCTTGAGAGATCAAACACAATTGTTCGTTTATCAATGTTTTCTTTGACAAAATGTTTGTGCAACTCAATATGCTTAGTTTGATAATGTAGCTAGCATAAGATTAATTGCAAGATTGATGGCTAATATTCTATAAATTATTTTTGTACATTACGAATATTTCATCATGTAGTCTTTTAAACTATATTAAACAAAATTTTATTTTTTTAGCAAGTATGCTTTTTAATTTTCATGCAGTATAATATCTAGTTGTAATTTGCATCATCTGTGCATTGCATGGGTACTTAGACTAGTTTCTTGAGAGATCAAACACAATTGTTCGTTTATCAATGTGTTCTTTGACAAAATGTTTGTGCAACTCAGTATTCTTATTTTAATAATGTAGCATAGGCTTAATTGCAAGATTGATGGATGTTTTATGCTTTTATTATCATAATATAATTTCATTTAAAATATAAATGACATATCAGGAAGAAGACATTTGATCCATATAAGTTTAATATCACTTTGAATTATAGCATATTCGTATTTCAAATTGAACAAAACAAGAATTCATTTTTTAGATAAATATTAATAATATTTTTGATATAATATTTTAATTTGTCGTAAAATGTTCACCCGAGATATTTTTTTAAATTAACAATTTTACCTAAACGCTGATATTT
Organism: Pontederia paniculata; assembly: GCA_001647135.1. Classification (NCBI taxonomy): domain Eukaryota; kingdom Viridiplantae; phylum Streptophyta; class Magnoliopsida; order Commelinales; family Pontederiaceae; genus Pontederia; species Pontederia paniculata. Next base: position 2,182 of record LTAE01005341.1, read on the forward strand.
TATAAATTATCTTTGTATTAATATTTCATCAAGTATTCTTTTAAACTTTACTCGGTATCTCTAATTATACTATTATCATTTGTGCATCGAATGGGTACTTGGATTAGTTTGTTGAGAGATCAAACATAGTTGTTCGTTTATTAATATTTTCTTTGACGAAGCGTTTGTGCAACTCAATATGCTTAGTCTCATAAGGCTACATAAGATTAATTGCGAGATCGATAGATGCCTTATACTCTTATTATCATAATATAATTTTATTAAAGATATAAGAGATATACCAATGTCGTAAAGAAGAAGTTTGGTCCATATAATATCAATATCACTTTGAATTAGATATTCATATTTCATACTAAACAAAGAAATCATTTATTATTCCTGACTTGTCCGGTTCCTATATTGCCAACAAGATTAATACAATACATAATGTAATTGAACGTTGTCATCTACACAACCTGCCCAACCTACATCAATGTAGGCTTCAATAATGCAAAAGCCTTTAATATACCATACAATTCTTTGAAACATTCGTATGATAGGTGCAAACATTCACTATATTGACTAATTGCATTTACAACATAGATAATATTGATATAATAAATGTTAAATATGAAAGTTCATTCACAAGTCTATTTATGATTGTGTTGATAATATATTTTTTTTTCAAAAGTATTGTAGATCTCACTCTTATGATTCATTGGAATATCAACTGGTTTTCAAACAAATTTTCCTGTAACTTCATGAGGTCCAAAGCATATTATGATTGAGTGATTGAAATGAATTGTTCAATTTATAAACTTTATTACTAAGAGAATATTTCAAGTGATATAATCTAATTTCATATTCACATGTAAGGTGTAATTTTAAGTCATTAAATAATATTTGGATCATCACCAGTTAATATCATATCATCAACACACACAAGAATGACAAATTTTATTATTTTTGTTCTTGACGAATAATGTATGATCATTATTATGTTGTTTATAATTGAATCTCCTTACAACCACTCTTAGAGTGATACTATTTGTTAGCATATAAAATATATTGGATTATTCATGTACACTTCTTTATCATATGAATACAAGATATGACATCTTATTTATCATAAAAATGACTAAAAATTGCATTGCTCCAAAATTTCTTTGAAAACTTATAAGTAACTAAAGGAAAGCAATATTGTAGTCTCAAATAAGTGTCTATAATTTCTTTTGACCTGACCATTATGCTTTGGCGTATATATACCCATAGGATGTTCATGAATCATTCTTGTTTCACTAAAAAAATAATTAAGGAATTTGACACAAATTCACGTCCATTATAAAGTCTAAAAATATTGACCTTCTTAAATTGAGTCTCAACCATTTTACCAAAAAAAGTGAAGAAGCTGAGGAAGTTAATCTCAATATCTCATGAGGTAAGTTCTAGTACATAGAGAAAAACATCAATAAATATTTTTAAAATATTTTTCTCCATGTAGAAAAGCAATATTTTTTTGCTCCAAAGAAATCAAATTAATAATATCAAATGAAACTTGATTGTATGCAATTAAATTAAAAACTGAATTTGTCATCATTTAGCTAATGATCAAACCTTGCAATTTAATTTCTTCAATCTAAGTGAATGAAAAAAAGATTGGGAAAATAAATTTTCAATGAGTTAAAATTCAAACGACCCAAACGATTGTGTCACAATCTAATATTTTCACAAATTTCTTATTCTAAATATTGCAAGCTCTAATAAATATGGCCCTCATGCGTGCTAAATTAGTCTTTCATATCATCTTTAGTCTAATTTCATCATCATATGTATCATTTTACTCTTTATTTTAGTTTTTAGAGTCGGAGTCTGCATAATTTTGTGTGCCCAGGGTACTTGACAATGCGACGGAGGAAGACAACAACAATCTGGACTAATATCATAAATAAATTGACAAAGAATTCATTAAAAATAGAAAGTGACAACTGTGACAATCAACTCACGACCGTGAACGCAACAATAAAGATTTTCACGGACGGTGAAATCTAGTCATGACCGTGAAAACAACCAGGACACGTAATTGTGAATGACACAAATCACGACCGTGAGGAGAAAAGTCACGAGCCATGAAACTCATTTCATGCCATGAGCGCGTCGAAGGAAACAAATATGTATATAATCACGATCGTAATTCTTCTGTCATGGGCCGTCACAATGATATGAAGACAATCATTTCGGTCACGACCATGACAATTTTGTCACGACCGTGATAATTTTGTAATGGGTCGTGATGCGAGGAGGAGAAATATGATACCTCATGTCATAACCGTGATTCCCAGATCACGGGATTAGATGATGTTGAAGAAGCGCTTTAGTCACGACCGTGACGTTTCTAACACGAGTTGTAACAAATTGCGGGGAGAAATAAACAATCACTTTTTAACGTTGTTTTCACTTATCTTTTGAGGGTTTTGATCCCAATTTGAGCCCTATCTTCTCCAAAATGATATTTATCATCAAAGACTCTCTGAACCTATAACTATACTCAGTATACTTCAATTGAAAAGGACCAAGATCCATGATGCATAATCTAGAGCTAGAAGAGATTGAAGAGAGAATTTGAAGATATATTGTGAGAGCACAACGAGCTTGGAGCCAAGCCTAATGCCAAAAGAAGAAGAAGAATTTCTACATAGACTTTTGAAGAAGATGATCATCAAGTCAAGTCAAGTTGTTCTTGATCCCAAGTATTGTAATCTTCTCTTCTCAATTTTTGAAGGGTGAACTCCTTTTGTAATTCACTTACTCTATTTTTTTATAGAATTACTAATTATAAGGGAAAAACCTTTGAACCCTTGTTGAATTAGTTTTAGTTCATCAATATCTTATGTGTACGCATGTTATATTTAATGTTCTTTTATGAATCTTTAAGAGTTTGAATACTTGCTAGCATCGTAGAGAGGAATAATGAGCTATTATTTCTTCTTGATAATTGAAAGTGATTATGAAATTCTAATCAAAGCATTGCAAACCACACCTAGGTAGCATTCTGGGGAGGAATACCTTAATTGTGAGGTATATGAGATTGACACCCTAAAGAGGAATGATCCATAATTTAAAAAATCCATCTTAACACATCTCAAAACTCTATTAGATTAGTTGACATCTTGGATAGGAACGATCAAAGTCTCTTAGATTTGAGACAGTTGGTGCATCCTGTAGAGGATATAAGATTTTAGGTAGATCCTAATCTTCATAGAAATTGAGTTTAACTAAATATTCATTAAACTTGGATTGAACTGATTCTATCCCTATTCATTTATCTCATCTTGATCAAGAAGGCTCTTGTCATCAAACTCTTTCCCTTTCTTTTCTTTACTTCAATTTCATTTAAATATCATTTTCATCAAAATCATGTTATCTTCTATTAGTTGGTGGGAGTAGATAGAATTAATATTAGTCATTGTAGGATTAATACTCAAGTCACTGTTGAACTAATACTTGATATGACTAGTGCACTTGCAAGCGATATTTTTTGTAGAATTAGAATGCATCAAGTTTTTAGTGTCGTTATCGGGGATTAATCAATTAACTACCTATCCCATTCTCATTAACTACTTTGATATTTTATTTGTGTTTTATTTGACTTTTTTTAGTGTGTTAGTTTTTTAGGAAATATTTTCTACATACCTCGTACTCAAATTTCATATCAATTCATTTTCAATGGCAAAGAAGCAACAAAAGATCAATAAAAATCAAAGTAAGGATTGAAGACAAAGGTAAATCTGTTTAGCAGACTGAACACGAGGCAACTCAAAATATGACTCAACCATCTCAACCAAAAGACCTTTCAACAGACCAAATAGCCTTGCTCACACATATGACTAGTGGACTGCTGACAAAACTCATCAAGGAAGAGAAAATGATTCAATCAACAAAGACACAAATTATAGATTTAATTAAACATAACAAAGCTATATGACATCATCAATTTTTTAATCAAAACTAGACCATCAATTGAGTCAAATGTTAACATTTAGGAGATGACTAATCAATTGACTACAACTATTGAAAAGATATTCCTCCTGCAAGATCAACTCATCACCAACTTGGAGGTGCAGTTAACACAACTAAGGAGTCAACACAAAGCTAATGAGGTGCCATTTCCTCTACCACGATAATCAGATGTGCAAGATAAATTCAAAGTCATGGAAACAAAACTTCAAACATTAAAAAAAGCAAGGTGCACAATTGACTTCTCAAAATGTTGAATATCACAATGGCAACAGTGCAGAGCATCCAACAACTTATGTGAACCCTTGTCACATTCATAGTTCTTTTCAATGAAGATGGAGGCCACAAAGAAACAATCCAAAGAAATGAACAACTTAATGGCAAATCAAGGAGACAAGAGAGTACATTATTAAGATGGAAGAATTAGAAGGAGGAGCTCACCTTCAGAGGTCCCTATCAGTACAACAACAACCGATGGCTCCAGATCGACCAACATCAAAAGAGAAAACAACACCAACAACTTCAAAGCAATAACGTTGTAGCCCACTTACAGTCGAAGAACACCAACAATCTTTGGACACGCAATGTTAGAGAATGACTGAAGAAAGATTAGTTGAGCAGATAAGATCATTGATGGCGAAATGTGGAAGATAGAAGGGTGCATGTTTCTGCACAACTATTGACACCCACAATGACGGGCATTCATGACCACATCTTCTATTCTCGTGTGAGATTATTCCTTAATTTTAGTTCATCTTTTAGTTTGAATTTTTTTAGTATGCTCACTAATCTTTAGTTGAGTCTTAGTTTTTTTAGTGCACGAGTCATCATAAAAAAAAGAAAATCAGCTCTGTCACCGGCCATGATATCTCAATCATGGTCATGAGCCATCTTCTCAAGCCCACAACTCCTTAATGTCACGACCGTGACATCTACGTCACATGTCATGACACATAAGTTTGCTCGATCATGATTGTGACATCAGTGTCATGGGCCGTGACAATCTCTTGTGAAAGGCAAATCACACTCGTTCAATGCATTATTCCTAACCTTCACGGATGTGACACCTATGTCAAGAGCCATGACAAAAACCTATATTTCATGACAGAGTCATCACGATCGTGACTCTTTTATCACGGGCCATGACAGAGACTTTGACCACCTTAATTCCCAACTCTAAACCATCAGCCTCTGAACCACCCCATTAAATCCACCCATTCATAAATACACTCGTGTGATCCTAATGCCCATGCTCCTTATAAAGAATCCATGAAAAAACCCTCACCTTACTTCATCTTCTCTTTCAGTGACTATTCTCCAGCGATTTCCGCCTTCCTTGCCAAAACGTCATCGACGGCCATACAACCCTCACACCACTACCATCGTCCTCACCGACAACCACCATCGCTTCCATTGACTTGTTCAGTGAATCTTCCGCATCAACGACGACATTACAACTTCAAAACATCGTCTTCCACAATGTCGGTAGTTGCAATCCTCGACTCGATCATGATCGTGGTGGACATCTCACGGTCGTGTCCCAACTATGTAAGAAGAAAGTCACGATCATGACTCCTCGTTCACGAGCCGTGACTCGAGTTTTTTTTGTAGAAGGCAACTACGATGCACGATCGTGAACCTACATTCACGGGTCATAACTTGAGGAGGAGGCGACTTAATCACGGTCGTGATTCCCATAACACGAACTATGACTTCGAAAGAAGGCTACATCGACATGACTCACGCCCATGATTCTTCATTCACAAGCTGTGATACTTGAGGAGGCGCACATCGACATTGACATAATGGTCATGAATCAATTTTCATGCATCGTGAACTCTGAAGAGCGTACTGCATCGATATAATCACGATCGTGATTTCCAAATCACGGGTCGTGATCTTTGAAGGGCATATCAACGCTGACTTCATGGTCGTACATCCCCTTTCATAGATCGTGACCACAACTTTCATGGGTGTGACCCTTCCCTCACGACCATGATCATGCCCTATCCAACTTCTCACACACATCATGGACTACCGAAAGAAACAGAGAAACTTTAGTATTCACACCACAGGCGACAATGAGATGACTGACCAAATGAATCATCCTTCAATAGATGCATACTTCAATAGAATGAATTATCCTTGGATGACATGTGAGCTATTATTAAAATTCCTACATGTCCTTGTGAAAAGGAAAAGAAGTATGTTCAATTTAATCATGATATGCAATTATATCAATTCTTAAAGGGTTTAAATGAAACGTATATCAAATTAGAAGCCAAAATTTGTTTATGAATCTTTTACCATCAGTCAAGCTTATTCGATGCTAATGCAAGAGGAAAGACAAAGGGGAGTTAGTTCTAGAATTCAACCATAAATTCATTTTGACATTGCAACTTTTTGTTCCGATTATCAGAATGCAAAGCAAAAAATGAATTGGAATTTAGTTTATGATTTTTGTCACATCAAAGAGCATGAGAGGCAATCTTGTCACAAGATAGTAGGCTATCCTTTGGACTAGAATTTCAAGAAGAAACAAAATAAGTCAAGCACAACAAATAATGCAATTGCTAAAGAATTATTAGTGCCAGGTTCAACCATCAGTTCCAATGTTTGCATAAAATAATATAAGCAAATTCTAAGATTTATTAACAAGGAACTAGAGAAAGTTAATTTGGTAGGTACGTATATCAACCACATTAATCTTAGGTAAAAGTAATTGTTAGTGGATCTTAGATACAAGTGCAACCAATCACATGTCCTCGACAAGGAGTTGGTTGATGTGTTAGATAAAAGTATTTTCACCTTATATAGTGAATTTGTCGCATGGTAGATTATCAAATGTGACTCATACAAGAACTCATGAATTGGTTTTAGGAAAAACATTACATAATGTTCTTTGTGTTTTAAAATTTAAATTTAATCTTCTTTCTACCTCCTAACTTACAAGATAACTCATTTGTTCATTATTGTTTTTTATATAATATTTTTTGTGTTCCAAAATTTAAATTTAATATTTTTTGTCTCCAAACTTACAAGAGAACTCAATTGTTCAGTATTTTTACCATTGATTTCTATGTTCTACAAGTCCTCTCCAATGGAAAGGTGATGGAGATTGGTAAAGAAAAAAGAGGTCTCTACTTCTTGGTGCCTAATAGAGGTGGAGTCTCATGCAAGTTCAGAGATACTTGTGTTTTTAATTTCATTGGCAATAATAAATAGTTGTTGACACTTTCTTCATTGTTTCAATAAATAAAAGATCCAGTGTACTTTGGTTAGACTTGGTTATGTTCCACTTCCTAAACTCAATTCTTTTCCTTCAAAAAAGAAGTTGTTCAAAGCTAATAAATATTTTTTATAATTGTTCAATTTGTCCACTTGCAAGAAAAACAAGATTGCATTTTCTTGTTAGTGTTAATCGTGCTGCAAAATAATTTTCCTTACATGATAATATGGATCTTTGGAGCCCATATAGACAATCAACACATGATAATAAGAGATTCTTGGATTTTCTTGCTTAGATTAAAAAGTGAGGGTAAAAAGTTGTATTTTTGTCGTATTTGATAGCTTCTTAAGTGTGTTAAGACTCAATTTTCAAGAGTGGTTCAAAAAGTTAGGATTGATAATGGGGCTGAATTTTTTAACCTTCAGTATAATGTGTGTGAATAACACTCCCCAACCCACCCAACAAATGGTATTGTTTAGAAAAATATATATAGTTGAAGTTGATTAAAATTTCAATCAACTATACATATTTCTTGTTTAGGAGAATGTGTTCAAACAACATCCTACTTATAAATATGTTTCCTAATCTTATACTCAATAAAAGTAACAAGATAAATTTGTAGCACGATCAATTAATTCTATAATTCTTGATTATTCTTCAACATTAAAGGGATATTAGCCTTTGAATCCCAAAACAAGAGTATTTTTACCCGTTGAGATGTCATTTTTCATGAACATATATTTTCCTTCAAGCAAAATAGTTCTTTTGTATCAAATATTGATTCAAATTCCTACAAACAAATTAAATTTCTTAATATTTTTTTACTGCAATTGTTTACCTTTAGAGGTTGCACTTCCAATATTTCCTATTACAAAAGCATGTGCAAATATTTGATTCATAATATCATAATTCACTTGACATGTCAAATGCAACTCCATTTTCTAAAAATAACATTAGAGATTTTGAAATTTATGTACATCAATAAGACTCACCAAAAAATATTGAAACTATAGTTAAAACCAACAAGTAATAATTCAAAGTCATTTTCTTTTTCATACAATTTACCTTTTGATCCTTTTATAATGTCAATAGAATGACAAACTCAGAAATCATCTAACCAAAAGAAACCTTCAATTTGGCACAAAAATTATCTTCTCTATAACTCTTTATCACCAATATCAAGTGAACTTTTGATCATCACTCTACTCAATTGCTAATTTTGCATCTTATGATCATCTATCCACAAAATAATAGTGCTTTATAACCAAAAAATTAGAATAAAAAGATTTGGTCAATTGTGAAGAAGCAAAAAAGACGAGAATTGAATTCCAACAATGAAGGATAAGATTAAGATTCTAAAAATCAATGAAACTTGAAAATTGGTCTCTTTGCCCACAAGGAAGAAAGTTGTAGGATGTAAATGGGTTTATGAAATACAATATTTAACATATGGCTCACTTGACAATTATAAAACTAGGCTTGTGACAAAAGGGTGCAATCAATTAGAAGTAATTTTATAATGCTCCCAAAAACACACTATGCGCCTTTGGAGATGCCATAGGGACCTGCTTAATTGACATAAATATTGAACTTGAAACAAAATCTTTGACTTTAAGGAATGTGATATAATTTTACGAAAGACAAGATATCAAAAAGAAAAAGAAATGGATATACATATAATCATATACGGAAGTATGAGAGTTTGACAATGTTTAAGCCCCACATCTTTACAATTATTACAATGAAAAATGCAACTTAGTGACATATAAAAATAAATAAAGGAAAAGGGACTCTAGTGTCCATGTGTTGCAATATCATCACGAGCATCTTATGCTGCATGCGCCTCGATCGTCAATTTTCTGTAGAATTGAATTGCAGAAGAGATGTACTCCCGTGAGTTATGAAGCCCAATAGATGAACAAATCAGATAGTAAACAAGGAAATATCATGACATATTGATATAAAATATCATGAAATAATGTATTATGTGGTTAGATTATTGATAAATTATGATAGATAAATAAAAATCCGTTTGAAAGTAAACGAGTAGATGTTATTGCCAAACATCATTAGATATCATCACTCTTATATCAGTAATATACATCATCATAATACATCAAGCGGATCATACATCATGTCATGATTTTGATATTATATTGTACTTTACTTTCCTTCCATCATTTGCATCATATGAACTTGACTTTATGCATCATTGCATACTTGCATCATATGCACTTTGCATATCTTACATCATGCATATCATACTTTCATCATCATTGCTTAAATTGCATCATCGTCATCAATAACATCATTACTTAATTTATTATTAATGTTTGCCTCTTTGTTTATATTCGTCGTTACATTTAATGACTTTGTGACTTTGTATAACAACACTCATTTTTGAATTCGTCCAAGCTCAGGATTGCAAACATGCTCCCTTAGGGAAAGAATGCACATGAATCCTTTATGCTGCATGGAGGAAATGTCTCATTGCTTAAATTGCATCATCGTCATCAATAACATCATTACTTAATTTATTATTAATGTTTGCCTCTTTGTTTATATTCATCGTTACATTTAATGACTTTGTGACTTTGCATAACAACACTCATTTTTGGATTCGTCCAGCCTCAGGATTGCAAACATGCACCCTTAGCGAAAGAATGCACATGAATCCTTTATGTTGCATGGAGGAAATGTCTCCATACAGCGGGAACTCTATAGTTTCATTGTAGCAACACTATTAGTCTCAGACATAACTTATCATAACATTAATAGCATCACTCCCGGCTATCGGTCACAATAACGATCTTATTAAATCTTATATTTTTATCTTACATATAATACATAATACATCATAGGGTCAATCATAAAATATAAGTATCATATCATGAACCGATAATAATCAAGGTTCATATGAAATCTTATAGCGATATATCATCATACTTTATGACATAACATCATCATTATATGAACCAATAATGATAAGGATATATATATATATATATATATATATATATTAATCATGAATCAATAATGATTAAGGATTCATATAAAATCTTGTGGCATTAGTATCATCATGAAATTGCTTCATACTTATCAATCAGAATTAAAAAAATGATTAAATAATCATATGATCATATCAATTACAAATATAATCAAATGAGATTTTTTAGCATTCAAATCAAAAGATGAATCATACAGTAAGATCATTATGAAATCATTTGATGTTAAGAATTCAACAAGAGTATTGAGAGACTCCAAATTTGATATAAAATTATACATAGTCATTCTACAAATTATGACATCTGATTATGGATTTGGAACGATCACAGATAAGATATTTATTTTCAGCCTTAGATAGATCTAACATAATGTTAATATAATATGTCTAACTTAATCCACCGATATCCATTTAAAATAATTCTAATTTTCAATCAAAATAGACTTCAAAGGGATTGACATATACAATTTTCATATTTCATTTCCTTATCATTTGTACTAAAAAATCTTATAATATTACCTATCAATTTCATATCAGAGTTGTAACACTGATCCTTAAAATATTCATAACTCTTTATAAAATCGTTCACTTCATGTCATTACAATTTCTAATACAATATAATACCGAAATGTATCTACTCCAAAAATTCCAGATCATAATTCAACTATTTCAATTTATAACATATTTTAAAAATAGGACACACTCATCTCGGGACAGCTTGATACAAAGTTAGTATTTTGTTTCTTAACATCTCGGATCGAGATGAAATTAATTAATGATGAAAGTAGACTTCAAGGGCTACACATCCATATATTATTTATAATTTATAGATGAGTATAATCTAGTCAAAACTCATTCGAAACAGAGACTAAAAATTTAAATAGAACTAATAATATAGATCTATTATTGTCAATATTTTATCTCATCAATCTAAAACATAAAATCCTCATAATATAATATAGATCTGAAAAATGATTATAAACCCTAAAGATTGAATCACATACAAGATGTAATAAAAGATTATCAAATATATATAAGATCAAAACTGAAATGATGATTTCTATTATTTAGGTTTCGAATCACTTACTTTTTTGAAGAATTAGAAAGGGCTCTTCTCACGAATTGCACGAAAGAATCTCAAATTATTATCAATGATTCTGCCTCGTCAAGATCTTCGAATGATATATAATTTATTGATGCCCTATGATTGGACATCGATGTGGCGGCGATTCAAAGGAGTGATCCTTCTTTTTTTTCCTTTGACGGCTAGGTACGGATGGAGAGAGGGAGAGACAGAGGATGAGAGAGATGTCAGGAGATATATATATATATAAATATATCTAGAGAGAGAGAGAGAGAGATCTAATGGGGAGAGGGAGGGGATATGGGAGGGGCTACATGCTATAACCGCTCCCACATGGGTTGTTTTATTTATTTTTTATTTTTTTCGATTGTTACAAATTGATTATGTGAAAACCTTTTCTCCAATTGTAAAAGTGACCATTGTCAAAGATTTTCATATGGATGTAAACAATGCTTTTTTACAAGGGGATTTAAAGAAGAGATGTATATGGGACTATCACATAGTTTTTATCATGCTAGTAATTCTACAAATTCAAATGTAGTTTGCAAATAGGAAAAATTCATTATATGAATTAAAACAAACAAGTAGACAATGAAATAAAAAATGACATATACTCTTATCATGAATGTATAAATTCAAATTATGAATGATTACTCTTTATTCATCAAGAAAATTGAGGAAATAAAAGTCATAATTTTATATATGTCAATTACATATTCATCACTTGGAATGATGTTGAGTTAATTAATGAGTTGAAAGGAGTTTTTCATGGTAACTTCAAGATTAAAGATATGGGTGATATCAAGTACTTCCTAGGAATTGAAGTGGCTAGATCAAAAAAGGGTATTGTGATCAAATAAAATATGTCATTGAATTAATTTCTGAAACGTGTTTATCAACAACAAAACCTTCAAAGACACATTTAGAAATTGTATGAATTATAAGAGTGATGGAAGACTTTCACAAATGTATTGTGACAACAAAAAGGCTATACATATTGCTTCTAATCCTACCTTTGATAAAAGAACTAAGCACATAGAATTGAATTGTCATTTAGTGAGGCAAAAACTGTAAACATTAGAAGCTTGTTAAAAAACTTGGGTTGCCAGATATTCAAGCTAATATCGTTGATAGAAACATATGCTAAAGATTTCTATAATAGAATGATTGATGTAATGTTTTGATGTATTCGACTAAACATTTTTTGAGTTATGTTCCAATACAATTCATCCTTTGTTTCTTCTGATTTTGTTCTTTATTCTTTTTACTTCTCGAACCACACACTTTTCATCATCCATGCTCCATAGGAATGACAAAATATAAGAAGGAAAAATTATGATGACTACCAGTGAAGGCTGACCATTGAATGCTTTCATGGATACGATCATATATTTAGATGCTAGAGTTATGAAGTGAGTTTGTATACTGTTTAAATAGCCAAGACAACAATTCACATGATATTATATGAAGTGATTAATTACTCTGCTCATATTGTATGATGCACAGTTTGTAATTCTGTAAGACTCACATTCTTTTCCGAGGAGAATATTTGTTTTTCTTCATGGGAAAAAACAAATATTTCTTGTCATAAAACAACTGAAATATTTATTTAAATTGTAATCACAACTAAATCATTCTGAGGTGTCAAGCATCCATCATCACCTTCAAACATAATTGCTTTCTTTAAACCACAACTTTATTTTGGAGATATTGAGAAGTCAATTAAAATAAACCAAATTAAGTTAGTCCATTCATGGAAGTAACCAGATATAATATTGTAGTATATCCTGAATTAATATTCTTTCTTCTTGGCAGATGGCCATGAAAAAACAAAATATAAGGAAAAGGATCAAAACCATGGATGGAAAGGGAAGCAAAGCAAGGCCCCCCTTCTTAAGAAGGACAACAACATGAGAGTGATGACAAAACAAGCTTTCTTAGCTGGTCATCTTGGCACCAAGTGCAGCAATCAATCATTTGAGAGCCATGCACATCATTATTGATAATTAGATTGTGGAAACATGAACTTTGAGCCCATGAGCCATGGACAGTATCGTCATCATCCTGTACCGCACCGGATGATTCGGCACAAGCGTGAACCTGAAGAACCTGCACAGGATGGCCAGTGTCATCTTCATCTGCAGGTATGCAGAATCCTTCCCTAAGCATATCCGAGGTCCAGCCTGCAAATTACACCATGAACATATCAAACCAGTACAAGGACGAACTGCTGATAGCCGAGAGCAATGTGGCAGGCCACTGTATGTGCCATGGTTGGTGCTGTACCTGGAAAGCTGTGAACTTGAATGGCGAGGCGGTTTGGAGAGCTCCGTCCTTGAACCACCGCTCGGGCTTGAACTGCGCGGCGTCCGGCCCCCAGTTGTACTCCATCCTCCCCATGGCGTAAGGGACGTAAGTCACCATGCTGCCTGCCCTCAGCTTTGTTCCATCAGGCAGCACATCGTCCTCAAGAACCCCCTTGGGGTCCTGCAAACGTTGGCATTGATCACGCATTGCGTCATGAAAGATCTGAGATACAGCACAAGTAAACTGTGGATATGTGCATGCATGTAACTGTCACCTGGGGGACTGCAGGATACAGCCGAAGGGTCTCTGTGATGCATGCGTGCAAGTAAGCGAGGCGTCCCAGGGAATCATAGGTCAGCAACTTGGCAAATCGTTCGACCCTACTAGCGAAGGACCCGTCGTCACAGGCGTCTGAATCCTTGGCCTGTTGCTCCTCGAAGGATTCAAGCTCGGCGCGGAGCTTATCCGCCACGGGGGGATGCGTGACGAGCATATAGATGAACCATGACAGGGTGGTGGCCGTCGTGTCCCTTCCGGCAATTACGAAGTTGAGGACGACGTCCCTCAGGCTCTTGTCATCTCGGAACCCACTCTCTGGTTCTTCTCCAAGCTCAATAAACCTCGACAGGATGTCATGCTTCATCACCTGCTGTAAAGATTAGCAATCAGTGCATGAGAACTGCAGATGTTGTGGACGCTGTGCGATGTACTACATCAAGCTCTTTATCTTCTTACAGTAGTTATAAATATTCTGAGGCCTGCTCTGGAAGTAGACAAGAACGATCAGCTGTTCTTGTCTGATCAGAACACAAGAGGACAAAATTTCAATGGGCTTGTACCATTCTCTGATACTGTTTATTATCAGAGAAAGAGAAAATGCAACTTGTTTCAGCTTGAGCTTGTCAAATATACTGATGCATTGGTTGATTTACTTAATTAAACACATGTTTGTGGTTTATTCAAGAAATTTTCGTGGTGAATTATTTCAAATTCCTTTCAGTTCAGATGGGAAATTTACTGTAAAATATCCTGCTGATACATTCAGTAGAAGTACACCTACCGCATTTCCAATTCCCATAGTTCGACTTTGTTGAATCTCAGCTTTTCTTTTGGTTATCATTCCATAAGTAAATTCATCAACGATTTTGATACTTTGCTCGAGAAGGGCCTCCGATCCGATGCGAAGATACCTCTTGATCTTCCAAAATGGATCAAAGAACCGGAGAGTGACTATGATGTTGGCAGCATCAAATGCCAGAGCAAATGTGTTATCAGGTAGGCTGTGAGACAGCGTTCCAATTTCCACCCCGAATCCTACTTTGCATATGGAGTCCAATGTCATTCTCATGAACAGATCCTGCAGTATAATTGATTGAAAGGTACTTGAAATTTACCATCTAAGTAAGAAAAAAACGTTAGAATATATGTATATAAATAACAAGTTCTTTACCTGCATGTCAGTGTTCTGGTTATCTAGTGATACTTGGTGCAGAATTTTGGAGAGCTTCAATGCATAGTCCCTGAACACATTGGTGCTGAAATCTCTAAGGTTCTTGGATGCGAATTCGAAGCTCGCCGTCTTCCTTTGCTTCCGCCACATCTCGCCATCGGCGTTGAAGATTCCGTCGCCGAGCAGGACATCCATGTAGGACCGGTAGGATTCCCCCTTAATTAAAAATCAATCATATCACAAATAAAACTGAGAGTCAAGTAACTAACAGAATGTACTGAGATTGATTTGTATCAATTCACCTTGGGGTAATTACCGAAGTTGGTCTTGAGGACATGCTCCACATTTGTTGGGTCTGCAATGTAAGTGTAGGATGTGAAGGGCAGGGAGACTGACACAGTTTTGGACCTGGACAGATACGTGACGAGCCAGTCGTGCATCCTGTCGTAGTTCCTGAGCAGCTCCAAAGTTGCACCAAGTAAAGGCCACGTCTTAGGGTCCTTCCTGTATCTCTGACTCCATCTATGGATCAAGATCCATGAGAGAAGAGAAAATGCAAGTGCGAGGCACTTGTGCAAGTCCAAGGTCTCTGCCATGGCCATTGCTGCAGTGATGGTTGCAGCAGTGAAGATGGAATGGTTAAGTACATCTTGATTGGTTTTGTTTATAGAGATATTCGTAGTAATATTAGTTGAGATGTTGGTAGATGGCCATCTTTGCATGAACCCTTATAAGATGATTTCATTCCTTGTGTGTGAGGAATTCTTGAGGAGTGCCATGTCCAAGAGCCTTACTTGCACATTATTAAGCTTTTAGTATATATAATACTAGAGGCAAGGATCCACATCTCTATTCATCAGTCAATATTTATTGCAATGTTAAAAAAAATAAAAATATAAATATATGGTGAGGAAAAGTTCTCATATTCTTTTGGGGTTTAAAAGATCACATTTTTTACTTGATGTCTGAACCTTCAAAAGACACTAATTCTATTCATTCCTAAGACAGAAAAGTTTTTTTTTAATTAGTTATATATTAATATTTGCTGGACGAGATTCAAGAGCATGATGCATGTGTACTTGTATCTGCTGTTGTAATTTTGAGTCTGCTAATAATATAAATATAAAGGATATATGGCCACAGCCCACAGCTAGGGCTAGCAATAAGTCAGGCCATTCGTGAGCGGCTCGTGGCTTGACCTATTTTGAACATTGCTTGGTTTGCCTTTCTAAATAAATAAGCTAGGCTCGAAACTAAGATTTGACTTTTTTATTTAAACAGGCTTAACTCGTCTATATTAGGCCTAGCTTGTTAGTTTATAAGGCCAACTTATATAATTAATATATATTACAAAACTTGACAAGTGTTTAGCATATGAGTCAAAATTATGAATAATTTTGATTCAAAAAAAATCAAATGTAACATCGAAAGAGGTATAATAAGTCACTTTTATTCGAAATTATTATTAATTTTAGTGTGTTAGATATGTACAATGCTAAAGTGCATAATATTTTTTTAATATTATAAATATAATTTAATATATATTTATTAATTAATAAATATGGCTTAATAAGCTATTAATCTAAGTCAGACTTCTTGAATTTAATAAACAAGTGAAGCCAAACTTAATTTGTAAGTCTATTATAGGCCTTTGGCCTAGCTCGTTTATTAAACTTTTTAAATATGTCTGGTCTATTTAAGTGTTGACCTAACTCGGTTCGACTCGTGTCCAACCCCTACCCACAGCTATAAGCAACTTCCATGAAATTAAAAATTTGACATTGTATCAAAACAAGAGGACACGATTTGAAAATTTAAATTCCTACCAAGCTCATTAGTCCTTAGACATTAATTTTCTTATAATATTCTGGAGCCAAAAAATATAAAATATAATTTCATCTCCATGATTTGATCAGCTTTACACATCTGTAATGCCACTTATGTTAAGTTGGACCTTTAATTGCTTCACAATGTAATGAATATTTTGATATATATTGGTCTGCCATCACAATCTTAAATCTCTTTGTGAATGGTCCACTTAAGCATACCCAGAACTAACTTATAACAGTTGACATGTTTATCGCTCTCCACTAAAGCATTAGTTTGCTGCTGTTATAGTAATACGAGGGCAGAGAGTGTGTAACACAGTACGTGTAATGCATTATAAAGTAATAATACTTTACCGAAAAGGTTGACACTTTCTGTGTGTTACATATTCTTTTTTCCTAATAATACATAGTGTCACTAGTTGGTAGCTTAAGTGTTCTATAATATATCAACGTTTTAGACAATGAAGTAACATGTAATTAGTTAATTATACCATGGGTAAAAATATGCATTTAACAACAAGATTTAGCTTGCAACATCCACCTTGTACCAAATATATGTTCATTGTGGTTACCACTTTGTCAAATCAGCATTGTGTAGTGTATCTGAAACCTATAGCTGAAGAGGGTGCAAGCAGGCAAAGATATCTTAACTAACAGCTTGCCTTTGCAGCCCACTATGTATCTTAAAAGTAGTGTGTATATATATAACAAGATCACCACCTCCTTGGCTACATGAAGCCTTAGAAACTCCAACCATGCTTCATTCTTTCCTCATGCTTTTTCCCCTCCAATTTCTGATTAAGCATAGCTGGAAATGACTTGTTCAGCTTGCTAAGGTAAATTCTGGAATCAGAGATCAGAAGAATCAGATCATGGAGTTGCCTCCAGGTTTCCGGTTCCATCCGACTGACGAGGAGCTCATCACTCACTACCTCTCCAGAAAGGTTGCCGGAAACAGCCTCAGTCCGGCAGTGATAGGAGAGCTGGACCTGAACAGGTGCGAGCCGTGGGATCTACCATGTAAGTTCCTTTCTTTTTTCTTGTTCCCCCACTGCATGCGATTCTGATCAAAGCTTGAAACTATTCACACGCCATACGTGAAACATATTTGCAGCAAGTTCAAAGCTGGGAGAAGAGTGGTACTTTTTCTGTGTCAGGGACAGGAAGTACCCCACCGGCCTGAGAACGAACAGGGCCACGGAGTTTGGCTACTGGAAAGCAACAGGAAAAGATAAGGAGATACACAGGAGAAAGATCGTAGTGGGTATGAAGAAGACCCTGGTTTTCTACAAAGGGCGAGCACCCAAAGGAGAGAAGACCGACTGGGTCATGCACGAGTACAGACTAGAAGGCAAACAGCCTAAAGAAGTACAACTCTATCTCAGTATCCACTCTTTTGGATCAATGTTTTGCTCGCGATCTCTGATCATATCTACTTCTTATTGAGCAGAATGACTGGGTGATGTGTAGAGTCTTCAACAGATCATGTTCAGGTCATCAGGACATGGCCTTGATTAAGATGAGGTCTTGGCAGGAAGAAGAGATTAGTTCTTCTGCTGCTGCTCCATTGGTGGACGATCACTACAGCAACAAAGGCTCATCTGCATCTGATGAAACGATTCACGTGACCTGCTTCTCCGATCCCTTGGAGGGCCAGAAGGGCTATGAGGAGCTGCTGGCAAACTCCTACGACTCCACTTTCCTCTCCAACGACAACGCCTCATGGTCCTCGCTCAGTCCATCCAAGAAGCCACAGAAGAGCTTCATGTCCATCAGCCAAGCAGTGATTTTGCAGCAACAATGTGGTTCGCCAACCGTAAAAGGGAAGGAAGGAGTTGGTGTTACAGATGAAATATGGATGAGCAGTAACCTGCAATCTGATGCATCTGCTGCTTCCGCGGCTGTCAACAGTAACCATGTTGAAGGATGCCTCTTGAATTACCAAGAGGCGTTCCCTGTTCCAACCCAGTTTCTGCACCTTGACGGCTGGTCCTTGAGCCAGTAAAGCAAACGACTGAAGCAGACAGCAGAATGCTGTTAAAAAGGCAGCTAGTCTTGCAGTGTGTGATGTATATGAGTTTTGTCCTGATTTTTTTTCTTGTGAAGTTTGTGTGTTATAAGTTATAACATAAGATCAGTGTGAATTATTATACTTTTTATCAGAACAACATTGTTCTGATACATTTAAACACAAGATTGTATCATTTTCTCATAAAAGAAGAAACCTGAACTGTTACATTTATTCATTATATGCAGTAACTTTTGTGCCTCGAGATGATGTAGAACACTGCCAATTATATTGAAAAATCCAACTCACAGGTCACCTACAATATCTTGTGTCTTTTGCCTTTCCTTGGTGCACCAAATTGTGGAGTATGCATATGTAATCCAACATATTTTTAGAATTAAGTTTAAATGATTTTTCATTATTTTTATTCTGACATGCATTTGTTTCAGTTTTAATTGATTTTAACTCTTAAGAGTCATAATTCTACTAAACTTTAGTGTCTATTTTATAGATCGTACGCTTTTGGAAACAGTAAAGAGGACTAAAAGATATTACAGGGATAAATATGTAAAGGGCTGACAGTGGAGATCAGAGTTGCATCATTGAGCTCTTGGGTCAGGATGAGGTGTCGGGGCCACTTCAAGGAAGATGATGATGAACAATGAATTTGTCAATCATGTCCAACAGATGAAAATAGTCTTTCCACTGTGTTGTACACACACATAATGAGCCTCCATTCTTACTAAAAGTACTCTACAAGCTTTTCTCATCGCTTGCATAGACCTTCTAGAAATATTATCTACGTGAGTTGGTCAGTTTAAATCTTATGATCCATAAACATTCATCATATACTCTACATATGTCAATAAAATCAAAGCTGTTTCTTTATCATCAATAGTTGCAAACCATAAGAATGCAGAAATACTCTTAAAGAACAGTAGAAATAATTATTTTCTGCAGTCTGACCAGATTTTTCCCTCCTATCTCATTTCCATTATATATGTCCCCTATTTTGGCACTTAATAGGAACAAACCAGCATTATTAGGCCCAAGTTTATTCATCCAAAACCAATGGCTCTATTAATGCAAAAGTTTATTATGCCAAATCAGAAGTATTAGGCCCTAAGACCATCTTGTGAGCTTTATTTTTAAGGACTATTTGGCCACACACCATTTTTATTAGTGCTGTATCAATCTGCACAGCTGCAATTTGGACACTGGACAACATCATAATACTTATTGAATTTGATTTCCTTTGAAATAATTGAACAGTTCTAACATGCAAACTACAAACCTTGTCCTCATCATTTATGCCAAAAGGATACCAGCACTTGATGTTGTATGGAGACAGAAACAGAGAGTTGCCACCTCTTGTTTTATTATGAAATAAGGTCAAGCAGAGCTCCATTAAAATCCTTGTGAGCGTGGCACTGCATCTAACTTGATTTATTAGGTGTCACGGGATGTATTTCCATCTTTTTCAGGAGATATATCTCTAAATCTTCTCTGTCAGCTTAGACAAAAAAGTAGATTCAGAAATGCATGTATGTATTATCCAATCTTTGTACTGTTAAATTTTTAGTTTATTGGTGAAGAAAATATATTTTAATTCATAACCTTTTCAGGGTTCTGATATCAAGTTAAATTTGATGAAGTAATCAACTCTTTTTACGATGAAAAATTAGCAGTATTTTCTGTCTGATTATCAAATGTGACCGTATTAGGGACACACTATTGATCTGGCGTGTCAACCATTTAGTGCCCACTTGTGACTTGATTAAATTGTTTCTAGTGAATTGTTAACATCAATGTACCTATCTTATTAAACACTAAATAGAAGAAAATGATATTATGATCATTATCATATATGGACAAAATATTTCCAACACTTTCTTCTGAAAAGAAAAGAAAAATTAGGAGAACAGACCAAGAAAAACAGAGATAACCAAAGTTTCAAAAGCTGAGACAGTATTTCATAAATTTGCATTTAGAGTTGTCTCCAGGAGAAAAGTTAAAGAGAGTGTAGGTTTTTAATTTTGATTATACATAAATACTTTCGTTATCCCTTCTTCGACATTATTTCCGATTGAAGGTGTAGAACGTTAAAGATAATCTATATTCTAACGATGCCTTTCGACTTCTAAGTTGTTCTTCAACATACTTTGTTTTCAGCATTACTTGAGTTTGATGTTAGTGAATTAAAAGTTTCTGTTATGCAGAAACTATAGTTCTTTTTGAAAACATGGTGAAGTACAGAGAGTAGTTTGTGAATTAAAACTTTTTATTTTGACGAGTTATCTTACATCAATCTAGCATATGACAAAAGACACAAAACACATTAATGAGCATTAGCTAAGAAATTATAAAATCTGAATTATGACATAGAGAATTTCACTTTGACTTCAGAGGTTATACTTTCAGTTCTACTTTATAAAATATGATAAAGTTTTAGTTAGTTCTGAGGTGTAGGTTTACATTACATTTGTTTAGTCTAATAATTTGGGCCCAATCTTGCATCTGCACTACAAATTAAATCAATTATATAATACATCAATACTTCATGATTTGATATAATTATATCATAAAGAGTTGAGTGATTCTTTTTTCATAATCACCATCACGTGATAAGTTATATCGTGGTAATTTACACCATGCAATGTAGCAATTTCCAAAGAAGGAACAATAATGATCAATTCACTTATGTAAAGACAGGAAACTTAACAGCTGTTGCCTGTCATTAAGAAGTCATATAACCAGGTCATTTTAAAAGAATTCAACATGACAAACACGAAAGTTATCTATAAATTTAAAGAATCGTTAGCTTCATATTTGCCAGTTCTTCCAAACAAATCACAGGTTTAAAGTAGATGAAATGATCTCCAAACAGGTTTTAACCTCAGAAGTTCAAACTATCATTTTGTCCTTGATAAAGTCACTGTTACTTGGATAGGTCTACCATCTAAATCCTGCAAAGCAAGGTACAACAGATACTGTCATATACCATACTTCAGTCACATGGGCTATCAAATTAGCCAAGTTAGCAAGATATTTGCAGATTTTGTGGCGCTAAAGCCAATAATGTGTTGATATAAAGATCAAACTTTTGCTTCTTAACTGAACTCCCAAAAGTACAGGAACTGATATTTGAAAATGAAATGATTCAGATTTCAAGATATCAATTCCCAGAAAGCAAATAAGCACATGAAGCTAAAGACTAATTCAATAGATGACAAGGCATGATCAATCAATAATTCATCACAACAGCAGAAAGCATGTAATCAGAAATGATACATCATTGGAACTCATTAAAATGAAGGCATAGGCATGTCCCTATAATTTTAAGAGTTTAAAGGATGTCCCTATAATTTTAAGAGTTCAAAGGAGGTTCATGTTTAACCAAACACGCAGAAATGGGATGCCAGATGCAATGCAACAAATAATCTTAAGATAATAAATTGATGCAATGAGAACAATAGCATATCTGACCGCCATTTTGAATTCCTAAAGCAACTGAAATTAAAATTTCTAGATGAATAGACAGGATTGAAAATTGTTTGTAATACCCTATAAGAAAAGAAAAGAGAGTCCCACCATTTTCCACTTGGCAGCTCCTCATTGGACCCCAAACCCGCTCAAATGGCACTATAAAACCCTCTTATGCTACCCTTTTCTCTCTCCTCCGAAAATTGACCTCATTTCACATAGTTTGTATCCCAAACTCTCAGTGAAGAGCTGAAATCTTTGATGCATTGCAGCTGAAGGAGAAGGGGAAGAAGAAATACAGCACAAGCAAGAAGATGACATTGTTGTGAGGAGGAGAAGGAGAAGCTCAAGCACAAAAGGGGCTGCTAGGGTTTGAAAAGAAAAAGAAGAGTGAAGAACAAATTGGGGAAAAGCTCTAACAAGGTATGTAAAGGGGATCCTCTTTTTTCTATCATGTTTTAAGGAGCAATGAAACTCAATTGCAAAAGGGGAAAAGGAAGAACTAGGGCAGAAGTCATGATTCATGTCTAAGTTCATGTTTAAAATCTTCATGCCTAGGGTTTTGATAGTTGATTCAATTTGAATGATGTATGATATTTTTTATCATGTTATACCTTGCTTTATGTTCAATCTATGTTAGAAACCATTCAGAACCATCACCATTTTGAATTTAGGATGAAATAGGAACAAATGGACACAAAAAAGGGAAAAAACGATAAGGAGCCCGATATGGCCGTATTGGCCAATATGGGCTGCCCGAAATGCTTTCGCAAAGATCAATACGATCGTATTGATTGATATTGGCCGACCGTATTGATCAATATGGGCAGGTCGTATTGACCAATACTACCCAATACTAACGGGTAGTATTCTCAATACTAGTAGTATTGATGATATTGGCAGCCCTTATTCACGAATGAGAAGTAAACTTGTTTATTATAAACCATTTATAGTTGTACAAATTGGACATCAAGGACACGTCATACTATATACTAGTGTCTATTATCTACTTAGTATGTTAGATATTGAGTAATACCATTGATGTGATGCATGATGATAACTTAGATACGATTTGCATGCTCAGCCGTAAATAGATTAAATGATTAACAATGTGATGCTTGTATTATTGCATGATGTATTGTAACTAAAAGATGGATTAAGACAAGTCTAAGCACACCGAAACAAGAAGATGGGGAAGTTAAGTCCGGTATCGAAGATGGTGTGTGAGCTTTCCCAGGGGAAACTAAGTCTCACACCTTAGCCGATGTGTGAATTTTCTCTGCCCTAAGAGTGCCAATATGGCAAAGCGCATCCTTGATCTGATCAACCTAAATAAAGAGGTGTGTCTAAGACCCTTAATCAAACCAGATAATAAATTGACATGTGACTTGGGGATGGCTCATGAGAAGTTAAAAGTTAATTTCTAAGATGTCACATGATAATAAAGATGAAACATGGAGAAAGAGACATGAATGATGAAAATAAGCTAAATGGAAAGTCAATGCTAAGGTGATATTCATGTCTAAAGAAGCATTATATTGATAATGCTAAGTACATGATGCATTATATTGATAATGCCAAATAAAGTAAAGATAAGATGATTTCAAGTTGCATTATATTGATGATGCATAAACAAGATAAGAAAATAAGTTAAAGATGAAAGATAGCTTAAAGTTAAGTTTTTGAGCATAATTGGTTAGGAAGTTAAGGTAAGTAAAGATGATTGTCATATGTTGGTCTTAAGATGAGTTAAAACCTTATGTTATGCTCAATGTTTTATTATAATATTTATATGCATGTCATGTAAGTTTTTGCATATATGGGTGATATGATTCACCTATTCTTTGACCTTTACATATTCTAACGGGATGGATGTCCCATTGCTTCTGGATCCCGCATGTGAGAAGTAAAAATAGTGCTTATATGATGATGGGTCTGCTCATGATGGCCAAAACACATGGTTGAGTAAAATGGACTTGTCTTAGAGTCAAAGTTATGTTATGTATCATCTTTCTTTTGGACTATTATCATCTTCGGACAAATGATGTAAGCCTTGTGTCTTTTTCATGTCAAGTGACTTTATGGTCAAGTTGTATGTTTAAGTTAAGTACTTAGATTATGTCATCTTTAATTAATGTTCAATGTATTTTGCTGATTGATACTCGTGTCATGATTTATTCCCTTCGCAGACTTTATTTCATGTAGACTTAAATTATTTTGTTCTCTTTGAGTTTATATATGTGTTGACCATAATTGTCAATGGTTAAGTCAAGGTTCAATGTCTCATAGCGTCGCAAAGATTGTTCCGTACGCGTGGTGAATATCGATTCGTCCACGTGGCGGGGCACGTTTTTGGGGCGTTACAATTTAATATCAGAGCCTAAGGTTTGACTCTAAAGCTTGAATGCCTTAGATGATTAAGGCATGCGTTTATGTTCAAATCGTCTTAAAGGTCTAAGTTCTAGGTTTTTAAGCAGTCCAAATTCCATGTGCACGTCATCGTGAGCAGTCATCGAAATAAGAATGCATCTACTCAAGATCTTATGATTATGTAAATGCTAACCGATTAATGAATGATGATTGTGGTGTTTTCAGAAAGATGAGTCACCATGAAAGAGGGCATGAAAGTGACTATGAAATAAATATAATTTTTAAAATATGCTTTTTATAATGTTTTTAATGATTAAATATAATTTTTGAATAATCACATTATAAATTATAATATTTAATAATAACCTGTAATGAAATAAATAAATACTAATAAAATAAAATATAAAAATGAGTCTGTTGTTGTTTTTAGAACTTGTTAATTTTTCTTGAGAATGTTCGTGAGGTTATTTATAGTATAAATATTACAAGGGTAAAATAAGTAGAATGGAGTAGCATTTAAATTTTTGAGAGTGGTATTAAGACCATCCTAATTTTATAAACAATAATTATTTCTTTTAGTTTTCTATCAGTTTTATTAGACAAATTTTCTTAAATTTATTTAAATTAAATCTCCTTTAAAATATTTAATTGTTTATTTTTTAATTTATCTTTAATTTTTCTCTTTATAAAACTCACCTCTTTTTGTTAGAAACAATTTATAAATATATTATTTATAACAACGTTCAAATCTCATTCTCTTCATCACTCAAAGAGGAGTAAAATATAGGTATGAAATAGTTAAAATAATAAAATAAATTTAATATTATTCAGTAACTAATTTTTAGAGATCTTGAATTATATATTATCAAAGAAGTCTATTTCTACATGTTATGTCCATATTTTTTAAAAAGTTATCTTTTGAAAAAAAGATCTAAATAAAAGTTTGTTTTAGAAGAAAATAACTTTAATATAAAAAAATCTTATAATAAAAAGTTTGGTATGTAATTATTCATAAAGAGTTAAAATTGGAGATAAAGTTAAAAAGAGAAAATTTAATATTTTGTTTTTAAAATTATTCTCAAAATAAAAGTGTGTTTTTATAAGAAAATAACTTTTATATAAAAATATCTTATAATAGAAAATTTGTTATATAATTATTCGCAAAGGGTTGAATGAAATAAGTAAAATTGAAGATAAAGTTAAGAAGAGAAAATCTAATATTTTTTAAATTATTTTATATTTGTATTATATTATTATATATTATAAATGTTATATAGATTCTATGGGTAATATGTTATTAGATAAATAGGTATATTTTTATTTTTTTAATCTCACATTTGAAATTAGTGATCTAAAGAAGAGAAGAATGGTTACAAAAGAATAATATAATTTGATGTTTTAAAATAAGGTTCATGGCAAATGATATGTACAATATATTTTTCAAAATTTTAGATATTTTTGTATAAATAAAACTCTAATAATAAAAAAGCATATAATTTTATGCTAAATATATAATTCAAGATATCTAAAAATTAGTTACTGAATAATATTAAATTTATTTTATTATTTTAACTATTTCATACCTATACTTTACTCCTTTTTGAGTGATGAAGAGAATGAGATTTGAACGTTGTTATAAATAATATATTTATAAATTGTTTCTAACAAAAAGAGGTGAGTTTTATAAAGAGAAAAATTAAAGATAAATTAAAAAATAAACAATTAAATATTTTAAAGGAGATTTAATTTAAATAAATTTAAGAAAATTTGTCTAATAAAACTGATAGAAAAACTAAAAGAAATAATTATTGTTTATAAAATTAGGATGGTCTTAATACCACTCCCAAAAATTTTAATGCTACTTCATTCTACTTATTTTACCCTTGTAATATTTAT
>LTAE01005342.1:0-30594 GCA_001647135.1 Pontederia paniculata
CCCCCCCTCTTGGTGCCAAGTGATCCTACAGGAGGAACCTTCAAAGGATAGCTCTAAAGCGGGCCCTACCTAAGAAGCTCCACTTGACCTGAGATTCATGCCTTTCCCTCACAGGCTAATGAAAACTCAAAGTGACCAGTTGTTTGTTAGGTTCATGGAGGTACTAAAGAAACGGCACATCAACATTCCATTTGTCGAGGTCATCCAACAAATGTCTTCCTACTCCAAGTTCCTAAAAGACATCCTATCAAAGAAAAGGAAGATGGACCTCCATGAGACGGTGGCCCTAACCAAAGGAGCAAGCGCGGTCACTCAAAACAAGCTTCCCCAGAAGCTGAAGGATTCAAGCAGTTTCTCGATTCCATGTGAAATCGGGAATCTCCGGGTCAGAAGAGCTCTATGCGACCTCGGAGCTAGTGTCAGCCTAATTCCTTTATCTCTTTGCAGGAAGCTAGACGTTGGAGATTTGAAACCCACCAATATGACACTACAACTTGCCGATAGATCTGTGAAGTACCCCAAAGGTATCCTAGAGGAAATACTATCAAAGTCAGGAAGTTCTACATCCCAGTCGACTTCGTGGTCCTAGACATTGAAGAAGATGTCAATATGCTACTGATCATGGGAAAACCCTTCCTGGCTATAGCTGGAGCCATCATCGACGTCTGAAATGGGAAGCTATCTTTCCATCTAGGGGAAGATAGAATCGAGTTCAACATAGCACAATCTATGAAGTACCCCTATTGCGACACTATTCATGAGGTCTCAAGCCCTAAAGACGAATTGATCCAAGAGGTTTCAACAGTGATCCTCACGGAGGATCCACTCCAAAGAAGCTTGACCCTACCTGATGAACTATTGGATGATCCGACCCGAGCCTATTCACAAGGCTCCTCAAACCTGATGGCGAAGATCAGATCACATTTACAATATCATACCGAGTAGAAAGCCTCAACCAGGGAGAGCAACTCAAATTCTCAAGTTCAAAAAAACCCCCTCAGGTAGAGATGAAAACGTTTACCCTCTACCCTCAGGTATGAGTTTCTCTCTCCGAACTCCATTTATCCTCTGATAGTAAGCTTCGTCCTTACCTCTAACCAAAATGATCAGTTACTTGAAGTACTAGGGAGGTACAGGGAATCCATAGGCTTCACCATGGCCGATCTCAAAGGCCTAAGTCCATCCTTATGCATGCACAGGATACCTCTCGAAGATAATGTCAAACCTTCCATCGAAGGATAAAGGAGACTCAACCTGAATCTCCAAGAGGTAGTAAAGAAAGAAATCTTCAAGCTATTAGACTCCAGCCTAATCTATCCTATCTCAAATAGCAACTGGATCAACCTGATCCAGGTTATCTCCAAGAACCACCATAGGTTGGAGGATGTGTGTAGATTTTAGGAAGTTAAACAAAGCAACCCGGAAGGACCATTTCTCCTTACTCTTCATTGATTAGATGTTGGAAAGGTTGGCCAAACAAGAGTATTTCTGCTACTTAGATGGCTTCTCGGGCTTCCTCCAAATACCCATCCACCCAACCGACCAAGAGAAGACCACCTTCATCTGTCCCTATGGCACTTTTGCCTATAGGAGAATGTCTTTCGGTCTTTGTAATGCACCCGCAACCTTTCAAAGGTGCATAAACCCTATATTTTTTTATTATATTGAAAAGATTATGGAGGTGTTCATGGACGACTTTTCAGTCTATCGCCTCTTCTTTTCTAGTTGTCTAACAAATCTTGAACAAGTGCTGGGCAGGTGCAGGGAAGTCAACCTAATACTGAATTAGGAAAAATGTCATTATCATTTAGTAAGGTGTGGTCTTGGGACACGTGATCTCGAACCAAGGCATTGAGCTTGACCCAGTGAAGATTGAAGTGATCACAAAGCTGCCATCACCTGTAAGCGTCAAGAGTATCTGAAGATTCTTGGGACATGCCAATTTCTACCAGAGGTTTATCCAGGATTTCTCCAAAATAGCTAAGCCCCTAACTGATCTGCTGCACAAGGACGCCGACTTCATATTCGACGAAGGTTGTCTCTTGGCCTTCAACAAAATCAAGGAAGCTCTGACCTCAGCTCCAATCATGCAACCTCCAGATTGGACCCTACCTTTTGAGGTTATGCACGACACCAACGACAATGTAGTTGGAAAAGTCCTGGGTCAAAGTAAGGACAAGCTCCACCATGTCATCTACTACGCTTGCAAGACACTCGATCCTACCCAGAAAAATTGTACAATCACTGAGAAGGAGGTGCTAGCCATGGTTTATGCCATGGACAAATTTAGACCCTACCTCATCAGCTCCAAGATGATCGTGCATACCGACCACATGGCGTTGAAGCACTTGTTCTCTAAGAAGAAGCCAAGCTAAGACTAATCAGATGGGTGTTGACTTTATAAGAATTCGACCTCAAAATTAAGGATTGAAGCGAAGCTAAAAATCAAGTCGCCGACCATCTATCTAGGCTACAACTACCTCCAAACTTCAAGGATGACTCAATCCTCATCCGGGATTATTACCTGACGACTACTTGTTGGCTCTTATCAGCCAAGGTCCACCCTGGTTCGCCGTTAGCAAATTATTTGGCGGCCAAGGTGGTATCTCCGGACCTTACCCCGCAACAAAAGAGAAAATTTTTCTCTGAAGTCAAAAGTTACTTCTGGGATGGCCCCTTGCTCTTCAAGGAGTGCCCAGACAATCAAATGTGAAGGTGTATAGCTGATGAAGAAATTGTCAAGGTCATTGCCAAATGTCACACCCCACCTCATGGAGGTCACGACATAACTTAGAGAACTGCGACCAAGATCTTACAAGCTGGATTCTACTAGCCAACCATATTCAGAGACGTTCATGCCTATATCTCAACGTGCGATGTCTATCAAAGATCAGACAACATAGAGAAGCGCTACGAGTTGCCTCAAAAAGGAATTCAAGCAATGAAGATTTTCAACATATGGGGGCCTACTATATGGGCCCTTTCCCAAGCTCCAGTCCTTACATGTACATTTTTGTGGTGATAGACTACTTCTCAAAATGGGTGGAGGCAACACCTATTGCAAGGTGCGACTCAGCCTCCTACAAAAGCTCTTTATGAAGACTATCTTCCCACGATTCGGCATGCCTCAAGTCTTGATTAGTGACAAGAGAAAGCATTTTCTGTAAAATCAATTTGAAGCAAAGCTAAGAAAATATGGGATCCACCATAAAGACTCAACCTCCTACTATCCGCAGACATGCAAACAATTTAAGATAAGCAATTGACATATCAAAGCCATCCTCGAAAAGGTGGTATCTAGGTCAAGAAAAGATTGGATCTCCAAGTTTCCTTACGCTTTGTGGGCTTACTGAACGGCTTACAAAACTTCCCACGAAGCAACCCCTTACATGCTTGTATATGGAAGGCTTGCCATTTGCCAGTCGAGCTTGAGCATAAGGCTTACTAGGCAATCAAGTACCTCAACCTCGGCCTACAAGCTACTTGTGATCAAAGAAAACTCCAGCTGAACGAACTGGAAGAGATCTGGCACCAAGCTTACAAAAATGCCAGCATCTAAAAACAAAAAAACTAAGTTGTGACATGACAGTAGGATCCAGAAAAGGAAGTTTAATGAAGGTGACCCCATACTACTTTTCAATTTCAAACTTCGCTTCTTTCTAGGGAAGCTGAGATCGAGATGATCAGACCCCTTCATCATCAACAAAATCATCCATCAGGTGCAGTCCAACTCATAAATGAGAAAGGGGAACTATTCACGGTAAACAAACATAGAATCAAGGCCTATCTCACCAGGTTGACCCTAGACTCACAAGATGAACCCCAACCTTAGGATCTACCTGAGGACACATAGAAGAAGGAAGTCTAGCCAGAGACTTTAAACATGACATTTTCTGATAGGCAACCCAGAGTTTTTACTTAGCACAATTTTATTTTTGCAAGAATAAAGCAGCCAACTTGTTCAGTTTGGCCCGACCTTTTCAAAGATCGAGAGTTAAACAGAGCACCTAGAGGTGAGACCCAACCCCTCACGCGACCTCAACCGCACCATCAGTCTACCGGGCTAACAACCAAGAACCTCAGTGGCCCAATTGGTCCACGCGCAAAAGCAGTATTAGTGGGCCAGCCCATACGCCTATCATCCTATAAATACCTCAAAGAGGAGAAACCTATCTCTACCATAATTGCGCTGACACCATACTCAGATCACCTTCATCTCCTACCAGTTCACCATGTCGTACTTGTCGTACCAGAAGCAACCTATTCGCCCCCATCTACACAACTATCACCCAACTCCACAACTTCCAAATCTCAATTGTTTAACAACCTTCCTGAAATCCCGCAACATGGTTGCTACACGCGGTCAGTCCACTCGGAAGATCTGGAGGCCAAAGTCGAAGGAGAAATGAGGAAGAACCCTACAGGACCCAATCGACCTCGAACACGTCCAAGTCATGATCGACGCACAAGTACCGGCGGCTGGTGACATCCCATCGGCGAGCGGCCCTGCCCCTCTAGTCAACCCCGAGCTGAAGAAGAAAAAGAAGAGCACTAAGTGAAAGCTTCTTCTATAGCAACAGAAAAAAGCACCACCATAGAAGGCCAAGAAGAAGAAGGTGATGGCGGTAACCTCTGATGCCATGACGGAGGATGAAACCCTTATGCACCCATCATCTTTCACCGGGAAGTTTTAATGGAAGCACCCACGAAGTCCACAAACCCATCCTCGCCCACCACAAAGAAGACCACCACCACATACCCTACGGAGGTCACGCCACCAAGTGCTGCAACATCTCCTCTGGCTCACCATACGCCACCAACTCGGGTTGTTTCTGAGCCAGCATCCCCGACCATATCATAGAGGATGGATTTTCGAATTGACATTAGGTTCCATCCCTCCATCATCGATGCCACCACTCATAGACGCTACACCACCGCGCAGTCCATCATCGAGCCCTGACCTCGGCGACACAGACGCAGAAGAAGAAGACGAAGAGATAGATGTCCTTCTAGGGAAGCAAGCACAGGGAGTAGAAGCACTTCCTGAAGAGAAGTCTGCCTCATCTGACGAGGAGGAAGACACCACACAAGAGGCCCTATCCGATGAAGATGACGACCCTGCCTTCCATGACTTAGAGCTTCACAAACTGATTCAACGCCCTCCTATTGTCATCTTCAGAGACATAAAGCAACAAGAACGCTATCAAACATTGGTCGGCCGAAGCTTCTTTCCAACAAAATACCTGGACGGCGACCCTCAACATACTGGGTTTCCTCGATGACTTCAAGACCCAAACGACGAAGATTGGGGCTAACCATTTTTTTCTTCAGGAACTGGACTACATATTCGGAAATCGCGCAGGAGTTCCTTGGATATTTCCAGGAGGATGGCTTCCTTCCGGCTATTCAACAGGTAGTTCGACTGGATTTTCAGCCGCTTTGCTCGAGTTTGGGGTTTCCCTACAAAGTTGGTAGACAAAAAGAAGATCGACTATGACAAGCAGTGCACCTAGCATCTCATCACCAGACTCAAAGAAAAGTACAACAACAATGCCAATGCGTCAAGCATCTCCAACCCTATTGTCAAGTACCTCTACCGAGTGCTTGCCAACACGATTTTCGGCCGCACCAACATAAAACAAATGGTCTGAGAGGGTGAACTATACATCGTCTGGGGCTTCCTTGGGATTACCCATTGACCTCACCGAGCTCACCTAAGAAACTTGTTGCGGTTCGCCAGCTTGAAAAATGGATCCATCAACTTCGATGGCTTGTCCACCCTAATCGCAGAAGCCTGCCGCCTGAACTTTTACGGAATGTCCGCATGCTCGAACACCATTGGCAAGGTATACCTCACCACCCTTCTCAATATGAAGCTCATCGCACAAAGAGATGGACTCTTCTACTTGAACATCTTGCGCTCAGCTCCACTGCGGCTTCCCAACTCCTTCAAAACCTCAATCGTCAAAGGCCAAAACTGGGTTCTTGCGCCTGCCCGTAGTGACCAAGTTTCAAGCGATGAAGACCCAGAGGAGCTCGAGGAACCAGCCCCGTCTGTCAAGAAAAGGAAGCTCCACCCGACCTCTCGACAAGCTCAACCCAACCCTGCCGCCTCCAGCACACTAGTTGCCACACTGAACACCTACGCGACCTGGATGGTACAACACAACGCCTTAATTAGATCCCTATGTGTGTAGAATGAACAATTGCAAGACGATCTGAGGAAGGTCAAGAAAATACTAGCGCGGCTAATGGCAACCGTCAAGCGACTTGAGGAAAATCTGGGAGCAGACTCATCAGCTCCCGAAACTCCACCCCCTAGCTTTTGAACCTCGGATCTCTCCCACCTTGAATCAACACTGGGACAATGTGGCATTTAAGTTTGAGGGAGACAAAGTACGATCTACACCTCTTTATTCTATTCTCGAACCATTTCAGTTTGTATATAGATTTTTCTACAATTTTCTGCCTCTGAAATATGCATATAAATTGTCAACCCCTAGCTACCAAACTTTACAATGCAACCTGAACATCTATTTGCTTGCCCCAAACTACTTTTTGCTTGCACTGAACTGAAAATTAAAGAGCATTTTGAACATGTTTCAGAACTCACAGTCTAGGATTTTTCATTTTCTTGAGCACTTATAAATTCAAATTTTGAAAACTAACTTGGATATGAACAAGGATGAAAACCTAGGCAATCTGTCCAAAAAATTTTGAATTTTTTGAAAAAAGTCCTGATCTTAGATCTAGGAGTTTAACCTCTATCCCCCTGGATCTAAAATTTATTGAAAATGCAAGCCCTAAAATAGAAAAAGGTCCAACCCCACCTATTTGTATTATCTACATGAGCCTGAAAGGTTGTACCTACTTTGCTTATCTCTACTTGAGATTCGAGTATGTGATAAACTTCACTCCCTGAGCATCCCTCCAAAGTATTCTCGGAAGAAATGTGTGGGCTAATGTTGTGGGGAACCCAAACTTGATTACCTTTGTCCATGACAAGAGTATTGCACTACACCTCTAACACCCAAGCTAAGTATTCTCGGGAGAAAAAGCAAGACTCATGTTGAGGGGATCAAGTCACACATTTCTTGCCCATTTAGAGAAACACATATAGGCTGAGCTGAAAAATGTATAACATGTAAAGAAAAAGATGGGGTCACAAACAAATGATGGCTAAGTTAAATATTCAGGTTCCTGTAAAGGAAGGGTCCTAGGTTTGAAGCACAGGCTGAACTTAGGAGTTTAACAGGTTGGGGTTCGTTCTCGAGCAAGCCCTACTCCTTGGTTTCAATGATCTCTGTTCAGAGTCTTAATCTGTTAATAATTTATAAATGTTGCCTGGGGATTGAAAATCTTAGTTTTGGGTAAATTGATGCATTGTTTATTTTGTGGTCGGATTCGAATCCTACTTTTTGGTCCTAGATTCTCTAATTTATTTGCTTGAGGACAAGAACAAAGTTTAAGTTTGGGAGAATTTGATGACAAGAAAAGATATACTCAAAAAGTTGAACCCAACCTAGCTAGCCTGAAACTCTATTTTTGTAAACGTTATTTGCTGATTTGTATTCATTTTCCATATTTTAAACATTCAACATCTTTATATTTGAATTTTGAAATTTTGAACAAAATTGAGAGGGATTAAAATTAACTTCCTTGTTTGGATTTGAATTGTTTGAAATTCAAATACCTTTTTTCTTTGTCGCAGCTGGGGATCAGGATAACTGTCGCCCCGAATTTTGTGGAGCTGACTAGGTGAACCTTCTACTTTTGGGGAATCAGTTGCTAAAGACTGAAAGGAACACAAAGGACCATATAAGTTGCTAAAGATTGAAAGGAACACGAAGGAAGTAAAAGGAGAAGAAAGGGAGGACGAACATCGACGAACTTTAGTTTTCTATTTTTATACTCGATTTTTATTCTGGCAAGTAACTATGTTGGCCGAACTATATTTTGAACTTGTATCTGTTAGCCCCAGGATGTCCGGCTATACTCTTATCGCCGAAATCTTCTCTAATATTTTAAGCTTTCATTTCTACATCGCCTCCTTGATCTCACACTATGAATTATGATTTATGGTTTATGTTTTGTGTTTTCTTGTTGTTCGCTTAATTCTTTCCAAGTGCGCACTGTCCGCAAGGACTATATAATGTTGCCACCTTCACACAGTGAGCTAAGAGGCTAGTGATAAAGTTTGAGAGAATTTTAGTCCGAGATATATCTTTTGAGATAGGGCAAGGTGAGAGTCGGCCCCTACATTCGGAGTTTGACCCGAAGCGAGCAGCAACAATCTTGAATTGACTTATAAATTCGGATAGAGAGAGGGAAACCGAGTTATGACCTTGACTTCGAGAGAGGTTTGATAGGTAACTCGGAGAACTAATCTCTTAGTCGGCCCGC
Organism: Pontederia paniculata; assembly: GCA_001647135.1. NCBI lineage: Eukaryota > Viridiplantae > Streptophyta > Magnoliopsida > Commelinales > Pontederiaceae > Pontederia > Pontederia paniculata. The sequence goes on from LTAE01005342.1 coordinate 8,404, forward strand.
GAGCATACGTAACGAGAGTGGGGGCTTGCTGAGTAGGTGACTGCTGCGAGAGCGGGGTTATACTCCGACCTGAGATAGTACTCTAGTTAAACCCTTAGGTTCCCCTAGGAAAAGAGGTCAGTGCACGCTGAGAGGCGGTACCCCTATGGCACCTGGGTGTCTAGACTTAATTCTTTTATCGGGATTTAAGATGGCGAGCTCTCCTCCCTGAGAGAGAGGGTATGACTATGGCTAAATTGCATTTGGTCAAGCTTTGAGCCTTCATCGTGAGAGTGGGAAGGTGAAGGGTAGAGCAATAACCACCCGTGGTGTAAGGGCTTGGGTGACTTTTTAGATATTCACGTCAAAGAGCGGATGAGTGAGATTCAGAGGTGAACCCAAGGTTCTGGTGTCCTCCCATAATTAGATTTATCTTTCTTTTAATTTATGCATTTTTCTATTTTTAAAATCCAAAAACTAATTTATACTTTCAATTGATTACCCCTCACATATTTCGAGGTTTGTCTTAAACCTCTAGTGTCAACCCAACCCGAGCTTGCTTGAGGAAAAGTGGAAGCGAAGGCGTGAAAGCAAAATTTTCCTTGTGAATCGATACCTGAAGTAATCGACGATTGTTGTATACTTGCGGTGAGAGGAGTGTGTTAGGTTTATAAATTTTAAAATGTGAAGAGAAAACAATTCTTACAGATGCTTGACCTTGCCTTTACGCCCTAACCTGTGTTTCAAACCAAAGTCATTTTCCATCTTAACCCACACTTCGCATTAGTGCGTCGTCCACATCAACGACATCGGACCTGATATCAACAAGCTCGCGGATAGGTTCGCACCTATGTTGTTTGTTGGGTACGAACCAAGAACGAAAGGCTATAAGGTGTATGACCCAGTGGCCAAGAAGCTGCATGTCACGCGCGACGTGGTGTTCTAGGAACACAACGCGTTGAACTAGGGCTAGGAGAACGACAATGCTGCCCCACCGGCCATGTTCGATGTCGAATTCTTTACCGTGGTCAGGGGTGCAGCAACACATGATGATGGGGTTCCACAATAGCCTCAATCTCTAGCTGCACATGGCAGTTTGCAGGTACATCATATGGATATGAAGTCCGCATTCCTGAACGGAGAATTGACGGAAGAGGTATATGTGCAGCAGCCTCCCGGCTTCATCGACGATAACAATCATGGCAAGGTGCTGAAATTGAAGAAGGTGCTATATGGATTGTGGCAAGCACTGCGAGCTTGGAATGTGAAGCTTGACAAAGAGTTGCTTGGGTTGGGATTCATTAAGAATCCACTAGAGCACGTTGTCTATAGACGCGGCACAGGCCAATTTTTTTTGCTGGTTGGGGTGTATGTTGATGATCTCATCATCACCGGTCCGAGCAAGGAAGATATTGAAGCATTCAAGATGTAAATGAAAGAGAAGTTCAACATGAGTGATCTTGACCTATTGAACTACTACTTGAGAGTTGAAGTATGCCAGAAGGAATGTAAGATTACCATCTGTCAGAGTGTTTTTGCTTCTAAGTTCTTAAAAATTGTAGGGATGACATATGCAATTTGTGTCACACTCCAATGGAGAACCGACTCAAGCTTAGCAAGAAGGGAGAAAGTTAGCCTGTGGATGCAACAAAATACCGCAGCATGATTGGAAGCTTGCATTATCTCATCAATACGCGCCCTGATCTAGCATATGCAGTCGGGATTGTGAGCAGATATACCGCAACTGTGAAGCAAATCCTTCGATACTTGGCAGGAACAATTAACTATGGTTGCAAGTATAAAAAGTCACAAATTGCAGAGCCTAAGTTGGTGGGGTTCAGTGACAGTGAGCATGTTGGAGACATTGATGATAGGAAGAGCACCAACGGGTTCATTTTCTTCTTCGGTTCGAGCTTGATCAATTACACAAGGATCATATATCACGTGTGTTAAGCAATAATCCCGTGCAATATTTTTATTTCATGTTTCTCCATTATTTGTTTCCTATTTTTCTTTTTCTCTATTTATGATAAGATCAATTTGAATTATATTCAGAATTGGTAATATCAATTTGAATTGTATTCTGAATTGATAATACTAATTCAAATTGGTATGACCAATTCATATTATATTTAGAATTGGTAAAACCAATTTAAATTGTATTTAGAATTGATAATATCAATTCAAATTATATTCAGGATTCCGTGTTTGAACAAATTTTATAAATACAAAGAAAACTCAAAAAACAACATTGGTTGCTACGCCTCAAAATTCTCTTGTTCTCTTTTCTTCTATTTTTTCCTTCGTTAATTCTGCATCACAATCAACCCTAGGGCTAACAACGCATTCATGCATTACAAGAGGAAGGACAACTAGCTTTTGCATAGACTCTTCAAGTTGATCCTTGGAGTGGAATATTTTGCGGAGAGAATCTTGGAGGCGACGATGGAGTTTGCAGCTTCAGCATAGTGCACTCCGTCCCAGCTCACGTACCGAGAGCCCTCCGGGCAAGCGGACGCCGTAGGCTGGCCACAAGTCATCATGTTCCTATAGTTGTATGGAGGTCCTCCATGGCCGCAGCATGCCATCAATGGGCTTGGGAATCCTGTTCAGAAATTTATGTCAACACCTTGTTTCATGAAGAACCAGGAATTAACAAAGTAGAAAGAAAACTGAGAAAAGATAAGAGAGAGAGATAGGATTGATGTTACTGCATGCATGATCAAGTCAATTGGATACTTTACCATATTTTGTGTGGTTTACTATGAGGCCATACTTGACGCTGTACATGTCGACGTGAACAATGGTGGCATCGCTGAACTCTGAACGCATTTTGTTGCAGAGGTTGCTTAGCTCAGAATTGAAAGCTTTTGCAGCATTGTTGTAAACTGCCAGGCAGCCTGCCTCATCAAGCTCGCTGTCGTCCTTCTTGCGCAAAGCAAGCGTCTGAGGTAGACAGCCATATGGACCTGTGTTGTAGATCATAAACTTTCTCCCTCCATTCTCATATATGAGCTGTATCAATCACCAGATGCTCATAATTAAAACTTGTACAAGCTACCTCTAAGTACATCTATCTATGACTATCTATATATGAATGTAAAAAGTAGTAAAATATGATATGATAAAAGTAACTTTCTACCAACAGTGGTTTTTAAATCCAAAAGAATGCCTTTTTTTCAAAAAAAAATGTGCTTATTGTTGCATCAAATCAATGCCAGATAACAATGATTAAATAAAATTCCCAGTTGACCCAAATACCTGCCCATGACTCACAAGGTCCACATGGCGTGCCTTATGGTAAGTGGAGTTTAACATGATGTGGCAAGGAGTCATGCATTATTGAGTGATTCAATTGGAAACCAAGAGATGCTAAAGAAATTAAGATGTTGAACTCTTCACATGGAATTAAATTAATGAAGAATTAATAATTTTCTACATATCAAAGTTAATACCAAAAATAGACAGATATGCATTAGAAATGAAGTCCTTAATTATAATGTGATAAAAAAATATACATCTTTAAATGATTAATAACATAAAGTATACTTCAATCTTTTAATTTTGCTGCAAAGATCTGCTAAGCGTTAACTAAAATATTTTCTAGATTTGAACATATATATATATATACATATATGTATATATATATATAATCTAGAATATATATATATATATATATATATCTATATATATATATATATATTTATAGTTTATCTATTTGAGATTTGGATTTGAAATATGCTTTCAATGTATGCAATCAGTAACTAGATATTTGATGAGGTACTGTAAAAAAAGACGAATTTGCACCTCTATGGCAGATCTGATGCTGGATATCATGATTGGGATCTTATCGACAACCTCTGAGTAGCTTAAGTTTGCAGCGAATGCCAAGGAGAGATCATTCTGACCGATATCGACAGTATGAACTGCGTCGACGAATTCCTTCTCACTGATCAAAGATCCAATGCCTGAAACGCACATATGCTTGAGTAAATATTTGGATGAAAATTATAAGATGTCATAGAGATAAATCTAAATAATTCCATTGATCATAATCAGCAACTTTTACCAATAGGCCTCAGCTCTCTGGTGCGGTTCTTGAAGTGAAGGAATTGAAGCACTTGTGTAGCCAATGGAAAATGGACAGTCATATTAGTGGCTGCTCCAGCTACGGCAAAGTTCGCTCCTGTGGTGAAGTTGGAACCTGATGACTCCAAATAATGACTCAAAAAATTTATCTTCAACCCTTCACCTGCATCAATTCACAACACCAGTTAGCACACATACCTACCTATACACACACATTCACCTGTACACATATATTGTAATTTACATACACAAGAAATCAATATATAGCCGTCCGTCAGAGAAACGGCCGGTAGTCCGGTGGAAGAACTGGCGTCCGGAAGGCGGGCCGAGGTAGAAGCCAACGCCAGCAGCGTAGCCTCCAGTGTCGGAGTTCGAATCCCCAAAGTTGAAGAGGATGCATTTGGAGTGAGCAAGATGCATCCACGGAAAGAGCAAGAGCAATACAACTTGTAGTAGTCCATGAAGAGAGAGGAGAGTAACTCCAAGCCCTGTCTTGGCCAGAACCATCTTTGTTTGTCCTTGGTCTTGCTCTTGTCAGCTTTGCAACATATTATTCGTAACACTATGCAGCTTATCTTATTACAAAGATCTTATTTTATTCTAGACAAATTACCTGTGCCATGTGAATCCAGCATTGGTTTCTATGTGGCTCACAGAAACACACTCTTTGTTTGCACTACCAACTGCAGAAAAGACAACAAGTCTGCAGTGAATCCAGCATTGGTTTCTATGTCAAGTTGCCATCTTATTACATCATTATGTAGTGACTTGGACTGTACTAGTGAGTAGTGATGGTTGACCTGGATGAAAGTATGGTCTTAAATTCTTAATAGAAGTCACCAACTTGTGATTTCTTTAATATAGATCAGCAGATGAATTCACGAGGGTAGTTGCACCTACAAGTAAGATAGAGCTGAGTATTAATTTAAACTTTTGAGCAAGAGACTTAAAACCCTATCACTTCTAGGTACTGTACCTACCGAAAGAAGTGCTGCATTCTAAATAAAAAAAAGTAAACATCAGAGAGGTAGGTCCTTAGCTTTCTAGTTGAGTCATCATTTGAAAAAAGTTTGCTCTGTCATTTTCTTGATTATTGCTCTCTTCTTATGGATAGTCACAACGGCAGAAAGAACCACAAGTATATAAAACTATATCTAATTGCTATCTTATTATGTCATTATGCAGCGACTTGAAAAGTATACTAGTGTAGTGATGGCTGACCTGATGAAAAGTATGGTCATAATAGAAGTCACCAACTTTGTGATTTCTTTTATGCACATCAGTAGATGAATTCGGGAAAGTGGTGAAAGAAATTAAATCTCATATGAATATAAAAAAAACTTTTTTTGTCATGATCATGTAATACATGATTTATAAAATTGATTTAATATAGAAAAATTTTGATCGTACTTTGAAAAATTTGCACTCCAAAAAAAATTGATCGGAATGTCCATCATATATGAGGAATTACAAATATGATTTCTCTAATAATATCGACATCAAGACCAAGATGAATTTTGTATTTAGAGAGGAAGAAGGTCGCATGAGGGATACTTTATTTCTCATGAGAGAATTCATGTATTTATATAGAGGTGATTATAATCAACTCAATATTTTTTTTTTTACGATCATAATCAAATCATATCTTGGATCAATTCTTGATCTTGATCATTAATCATGATAATTAGAGTTAAAATATTTATTTTATAATAGGTGAAGATATTTACAAGAAAGATGGAACTCAGTATTAATTTAAACTTTTGAGTCAAGACTTAAAACTCTATCACTTCTAAGTATTGTTTTGTGCATCTCCCACAAATCATTGAGGCCCTATTTAAATTGGAAATAGAGAGAAAAATACAGAGGTATTATAAAATATTTAGTTAAAAACTTTTTGACCTAGGATTAACTTAGTCGATTTTTTAAAATTATTTTAAAATTCGTGAAACTATTATATTTTTTAAAAATAGATTAAGTCCATTCTTAAGAAACTCAAGAATATAATTATATTGGAATATATTTATTTGTAGTATATTCTTGTATCAATATTTGAACTTTTATTCTCAATCCAAATGAAGAGAAATGTCTATCCTATGATTGTCTCTTTATAAAGTTTGAAAGAAGTGCGTCATTTTAAATAAAAAAAAGTAAACATCATAGTGGTGGATCCTTTAAGCTTTCCAGATGAGTCATCATTTGAAATAAATTTGCTCTGTCATTTTCTTGATTATTGCTCTCTTCTTATGGATAGCCACAAATAGACTATGAGAAAAATGACGAAGTTCACATATTTTATCATCATTTCTTACTTGTAACTGAAAATTGTGCACAAACACATCAAAAACTACATCAATAATCAAGGTATATAATTCAAGAATCAGCCTTTGGTTCTTGAATATATGAATGATTAAATAAAAGAAATTTTAAAAGACCGGTAATAGTATAACCTCTAGGTTAAAGTTATAAATTATGTACATAGATAACGATAGATTTATGTTCTAAATAAATTAATTTATAATCATCCCTGTGAAATCTTCCTCTACGAAATGTTGAAAAAAAGATGGAAAACAATCTTGTGTCGTGGTCATGGCCATGAAATATGGCTTCATGACCATGACTCCACGACTGTGAAGTCATCACACAACTGCTTCGGTCGTGATCGTGAACCTATCACACAATCGCGAAATTGGATTTCACGATGTAAACATTAAGCGGGTTTGTGGATGACCTTTCACTCACGGTAGTGAAGATGGATTTTCACATCCGTGAAGGACATTGTCATGCCCGTGAATTGCACGACACATCCGTGAAGCCTTAGCGTCGATGTCACACATTCGGACACACATGTGAGGTCGATCTCTCACACTTGCGAACTAGAAGTCACGACTCGTGAATTTTTCTTCACGATCGTGAATTACATCATCTTTTACATGACACGTCCATGAAGTCGAAAACGAAAGAAACGCGCATTCGATCACTCTCATTAAGAAGATTGTTACGCCCGTGAAGATGCAAGTCATGCCCGTGAAGTTAAGTTCACGTTCGTGAACCTCCTATCATACCCGTTCCTCACGCCCGTGAGATCGACCATCATGCCCGAGAAACTAGTTGTCATGCCATGGAACTTCATGTGACGTTGATTTCTCACGCTTATGAAGTCCACCCTTATTTCAATTATCTTACCGTTGACATGCAATGAAGTTGACACTGGAAGACGAATGACTAGAGGCAAAACGGACTGTATCAATCTTAACTTAGACTTTTTCTGCTTACTGAATGAACATACCCTTATTTGTAATGTTGGTTTAATGTTATTGAATGAATGATTTGATTGATTTTACTGGATGATTGGATTATATTATTGTTTGATCTAGTGTCCTTGAAGATAATCTAGAAGTGAGTGCACTGCTCAATTGATAATAAGATTTAAAAATGATTAACATTTTGTGATTAAATTTATCGTACGAAGAGAAGTGTCCCAACAACTATTTAAGGATTGATTCCCTCCTATCTAAACATCTAGTCTCTCATGTTCAGGGATTCATTCTCTCATGTTTAGGATTTCATACCTGTTATTTAGGAATTTATCACTCTTGATACGCGTTTCATGGTGTAGCTAGTTGTGCCCGCGCAAGAAAACTTGAATATTCATTGTGCATTATAAAGATTCACTACTTATTGTAATATTTAACAAACTTGGGACAAAATAATTAGAAAAGAATAAAGTAATCTTAAGTACTGACTCTGCTTGAACATAGCGATTGATGTTCTTTCCACTGATGATATTGATAAGAAAAATATAAAGTAAAGAATTAATGATAAAGAACATACTAAACCATGAAACTATTGTGCATCATATGGTGCAACTGATGTTCTTGTCATTCGTGGATAAAAGTCATTGAACAAGAGGAAAAAATAACGCTACTAATGATTATAACATATTATTTATATCTCCTTATTTTATCTACATATATACTCTTTTCTATTGATTATTATGATTACATATTGAGATTCATCGCTCATGAGAGAATTATTTTTCCTATTTTTTATCCTGCAGACAATGAGCACAACTTGACTTGCACATGAAAAGAGTCTAGCACATGTCAATTTTAGTTTTCATTAAAGATTATGCAACCTTTTTATTAGTTATGTCTTTTCATTATTGAACCATGTAATGAAATATTTTATTTTTGTTGGACCTATCTATGGGATTTTATTTTTAAGTTATTGCTTCCTCATGAAGTGCCCATGTTATCGACTAGTCTTTTGGTCAAATGTAAAGTGAAAAAAAAGAATGTCGTAGCATTTTAAGTATATATTATGTCGTGCAATGGAGTATGTATTTGGGTGTTACATCGACACTACAAAAAACGAAAAAGAGTGATTATGGGAACAAAATCAAGGCAAGTGAATAAAAATTATGAAGTTTTAGTTTTTGGAAATGGTAGCAAATTTTTTGTTGATGTATAAGGCTCCATTTTATATGTAATAGTGATTTGAATAGGGATAATTAATATCCATTAAAAATTAGTGATGAGTTAATTATTAAATTCAATAAAAGTGTTTGACAAATGCAACATCTGAATCAATCATTAATCATAAAAGGGCTAAAAATATATAAATTATTATTTAAATAATTTGAATTATTATATTTATTATATATTAAATAGCTCATTTTTATTTTAGCTATTAAATAATAATAAAAAAAATTATTAAACAAATAATTTGTAAATTAATAAAATAATAGTAAATAATAAAGTGACCACATGATATACAAAATAAGTGTATCACTTAAATAATAAGAGGGCAAAGAGTGTATAACACTGTAAATTACAAGAGTCCACTCCCTCTCAAATTTTTATGAAGGCTTATTAGTGTGGGTCTATGAACACTGACCCACACTAACATACTTATATATAAATATGGGTTTCTTTAATTATGCCTCAATCTTATATTAGTCTCTCAACTTTACTTTATACAAATTCATCCTTCAATTTAAATCTTATAATAAAAGCCTTCTTAACCGATACATGTTCATGAATGATACATCTACGTGTTCTAATATTTAGTTTCTAAATATATATAATATATATATATATATATATATATATAAAGAGAAGAGGGGTAAAGGGAGGGGGCACTTGCTAGTGCAGTTCCTATATATTCTTATTATACCAAAAAAAAGAAGGAACTAAATATTAACAAAATAAAAAAAGAAAAAGGGAGCCGATAACTCCTCCTGTGTGTCTAAGAGAGAGTAAGAGATTATAAAGTGAAGTCAGACTAATATGAGATTGATGCATAGTTAAAGAACTAATGATTTATTCATATATGAGTAAAAGTGAATCATGTTAGTTGATTATTCTAAATATTGATACTTTCAAGTTTTCAAAAAAATTAGTTATCAAATAATATAAGTAGTGTATTAACTTAATCAATATATTATACTGTATTTGTTATTTTGAAGGCATGTGAAAGAGTCAAGAGCAGCGGACAACAGTTCAATTTTTTTTTTGCTATAATGGACTGTGTGCCCTCTGTTTTCACTGATGAAAACAAATAAGAAAAGTAGGACTTAATTCCTAGCTTGAAACACATGGTCATCTATTCGGATGAGATGCCTCACGCGAAGTCATCAAAATATTGTTGATGGAGATTCTCGAGAGATGTCGTTGGAGTGCCGTTCATAACAAGTAGTAAAAGTCAGAATCATGCAACTTTTATTATTATTCGAGGTATATGGATAAAAGTTTATAACTTGAATATATTATTTGTTGCAGATATGAGATGAGAGAAAGAGAACAACAAAAAAAGAAAGACAACATATTAACTAAAAAATTTATTGTCTTAAATGAATTTATTTCTCAAATTATCATTTTTTAATGTTAATTATATTAATTATCGACAACTACTAGTTTTAGTGATTATAGATGGATACCAAATCAAATTTTAATTGTAGAGATGTTTTCAAAATTTTCCTAATTAGTACACGTACTCCCTTGGGAAATTACACAGGTGCATATAGCTATCGATAAGATCTTATTCAATTCGACACAAACTACTTGTACCATGTGATTCCTGAATCCAACACTGGTTTTATCATACTTTTTCTTAGTTATAACTAAAATTGTGCACAAAAACATGAAAAAAAGTAAACACATTTATTCGCATATGACATCTTCATGTCCACATCTGAAAGGAGAATTGGAAAGCCACTTGAATGATATCAAGCCTAGTCAGTCAAAGGATCTTTTGCTTAATCTGGGGCTTCGAATACTTGGCTGACAGAATCTTTGATGCAATTATTTTTTTTATTATAATTTTTCGATGGAACTTTGATGCATTTATTGATTTGGCTGTTCCGTGTTATGAACACCATCCCAGCTTAGGTTCCCCCCCTCTGAACTTGTAGTTGTATGGAGGTCCTCCATAGTCGCAGTAAGCAGCAATGTATGGTTCCTCAAAGCCTGAAAGTAGTACACAGAAGATTAAGTGGAATTACCTTCACATGCTTTGGAAACAATCATCATAAGAGTAAGTAGAGTCTTACAAAAGATACTAGTAATTGTTAACTCAATTAGTAGAGGAGTTTTCCTAATTTAAAGTGGGGATAGAATGAGCTGTATGATCATCGACCTCACCAGAGGACGGAGATAAAATCAGAACGTGACATAAAAACACCGAATATAATGAAAAATACAAGTATCAAACTTTGATTGGACAAACTTTTTTTTTAAATAAAACAATCTATATTAACCAAAAGAGTCCTATACATATTATGTCTGAGAGGTCATGGGGAAGACTATCAGACCAAAATAGACTTCCATTTGATGTTCTACCTAAATGTGCTAATCGATTTGCGGCGCGGTTCGCTTCGCGATATACATGTTTAATTTCAAAATCATCAAAAAAAGGAATCATATTCCAAATGTCTTGCGCAATGTTCCGGATCTTCCATGGGCATTCAGATGGTTCTTTGAGGAGATTGACGAGCACGAGTGAGTCTGATTCGCAGCGAATGCGTCGAATATTGAGATCTTTGCATTTTAGGAGTCCAATCCTCATCCCCCAAGTTTCGGTCTCCAAGGCAGAATCTGCATCATACCGCAAGGCACCTGCATGTATAAGTAAGCTGTTAGAGTCACGAATTAAGAATCCAGCCCCTCCCGCTCTGTCCGCTCCTATAAAGGAGCCATCAATGTTGAGTGTAACCCAACCAGCTGGAGGTGCCTCCCATCTGACCGAAGATCGGTCTTTGGGGTGTTGGTGGTGGTTTCCCTCAGAAGAGTGGATTGATTCATCATAGCTCGCCAAGGCACTTTCCCAAACCCGATAATTGGTTGCCCGAGTAGAATTAAATATGGTGTCATTACGCGTTTTCCAAATGGTCCATAGGCAGAAAGCAAAGAGGGATAATAATTTGAATTTATCTTCCTTCGCTAGATTTGTTCCTTCCTGAATCCAGTCTCTCAAGCCCCATGTCAGCCTAAACTGAAACTGAAAGTTGCACTTAGCTTGAAATGTATTCCAGATCTGAAAGCTGAATGAACATTCAAAGAATGAGTATTGGATTCAGGATCCTGGCAACAGAGAGGACATAGAGAGGTCATTTTATGAAAATAGGAGCAGCCTATCTCGAGTTGGTAAACGCGAGTGAGCTAATTTCCACAAAAAATGCTGGATTTTATGCGGAACTGGGATACGCCATATGATATTCCACCCCGACCATCCAGAGTTACGGGGAGGGAGTCCGGCATGCATAGGAATTTGTACACAGACTTTGCAGTTGCTACCCCATGAATATCTGGGGACCATATCCACTGATCATCACCAGGGTAAGAAGAAAGAAAAATAGAATAAATAGTAGAAACCAGAGAATCTCCAAAGTAACCACTAAGTGCTTCCAAGTCCCAAGAGCAATTAGATATGAAGAAGTTAACAGATAAATGTAGAAGAGCAGGCATTGCATCCATGTTAATAAAAGTAGGCATATGAGATAAAGGAACATAAAAAATCCAAGGATCATTAATAACATTGGTACTAATTCCATTACCAATTAGCCTTCTGATTCCCAGTCTCATGTTTTCCATTACCCTTAGGATTAGTTTCTAGCTTCCTGCACCCTTGACTTTGTGATCAGTTTGTCTCCAAGGATGTGGTACTCCATATTTTGATTGCACCAATTGTGTCCATAAGTTTTTTTCCTTTATTAAGAATATTTAGGACACACTTAGCATTTAGGGAAGTAGTAACAAGATTTAAATTGCGAATGCCGAGACCACCTAAGCATCTAGGCAGCAGCACAATTTGCCAGATGAGATGAATACCTTTCTTACCTTCTTCTGAAGACCACAAGAAACCTCTGGAGATTTTCTCTAAGGAGTCAATTATCCCCGTTGATATCTTAGTAGTACTAAGAGCATAGTTAGGGATAGTATTTAGAACAGATTTAACTAAAGTACATTTACCTGCTTGTGTTAGGGATTTCCTTTTCCAACCGGCTAGATTGACTTCCATTTTATTAGAGATGAAGACTTGTTCTCTTGCTGCTAGTTGTTTGCAGGAGATAGGCACATCCAGGTAGCTGAAGGGAAAGGAGCCAACGGCCATACCTAGAACTTCCTTGATGCATGCCTTTCTTCTGCTGTTAAACTTTGGAGGAAAGTATACTGCTGACTTATCAAGATTTATCTTTTGATTAGTAAGGGTATAGTATAACTTAAGTAGTGCCTTTAGGCGCTTACAGTTTGAAATCGTGGCAGAAACAGTGATAATGAGATCGTCGGCATACAATAAATGGCTGAGTGAACTGATTCAAAGTAAAGGGTATTACACTACCATTTGACACCTCATTCTTAATGAGTGTAGTGAAGACTTGAGATGTCAAGATAAACAGGTAGGGAGACAATGGATCTCCCTGCCTAATACCCTTGTAGCTCTGGAAGCAAGAAGATTGGTGGCCATTCACTATACATGTAAAAGTTGGATTGTATGCAAATTTTGATCCACTGAATAAATTGTTGTGGGAATCCCATAATCTGTAAAACATTAAGAATGGCTTGCCAGGATATTCTGTCGAAGGCCTTTTCCATGTCAGCCTTAACAATCATGTGTTTCTTCCTACCAAATTTCATGGAGTGAGCCATACATCTGTTAGCAACAAAAGAGGATTGCACTGGGTCAATGATTTCTGGAAGCACTAACTTTAGTCTGTTTGCTAAAAGTTTTGCAACCACCCTGTAAAGGACATGACGTAAGGATATAGGCCTATAATCTGAAATTTTCTGAGGGTTTTTCTTTTTAGCTATGAAGGTAATTGTTGTATGCCCCCAGTCTGTTGGTAAAATCCCCAGCAGAAAAAAAAATTGTACCGCAGTGGTGACAGTCAATATCCCAATAGTTCTTGTAAAATTCAATTGGAAAGCCATCTGGACCAGGGGCCTTGCCTTGTGGCATGACCCATATGCAATTTTTTATTTCTTCTGGAGTGACAGGGGTCATAAGTGTTATACAATTGTGAGGACCGATGGTGTGCATAGAAGGCCAGCAGTCAAGTTCTAGGGTGGTATCTCCAGGTTTCCATAGATTTTTTATAGTGTTCAACAAAAGCTTCCCTAATTTCATTATCCTTTTCAAGGGATACTCCTTCATCATCAGTAATAGAAGTGATCTGATTTTGTCTTCTCCTTATCATGGTACTAAGATGGAAAAATCTTGTGTTCTTGTCACCATCCTTAATCCAGTTAACCCGAGATTTACTCCACCATTTTAGGCTAATTTGTCTGAGGAGTGCAACATGGTAATTGTATAGTTAGCGGAGCTTACCCAGCTCAAGGTCATTTAGGCCAGTGTTTTCATCTCTAAGTTCTAGATTGTGTATGTCTTGTTTGATGCCATTTGCCTTGTTTTCCAGTATGCCCAGACTTCTATTGTTCCCATATAAGGTTTTCCTCTTTATGGCCTCTAGATTGTGTTTGATAGTTTGGTTGTTATATGAGTTGGACCACTCTTTCCTAACATTTTCTTTTGCTTCTGGGTATTCGAACCATAAGTGTTCATATTTAAAGGGACGGGGATCTGCTTGGTCTGATTAGAGTTCCATATAAGGGGAGAATGATCAGAGACACACTGTTCCATTGTCTTAAGAGTTTGATTGGGAAATTTGGTGAACCAGTGTTGGTTAAGTAACATCATGTCCAGCCTACAGTGAATTCTGGCAGGTCCTGAGCGGTTATTACACCATGTAAATTGGGAACCAAAAAGAGAGACATCTATGAGACCTTGGTGATAGATTAAGTTCCTAAGAGAACGTATAGATTGGGTGGGATGAAAGGTCGATCCACCTCTTTTATCTTCTGAGTAAAGAATACAATTCAAATCACCTATTATAGCCCAAGGAATATCATCTAAGTTTAGATTTCTAAGCAAATTCCAAAGTTGGTTACGGAGAGGGGGAAGGTTACTAGCGTATACACAGGACAAGACAAAAGAGAATTTGTATAGGTAACAATGACATGTAATACTTGAGAGGAGACAAGGATTGAAGTAACCTTGACGGATGACTCTTTCCATGCCAGCAGAATACCACCGGCCGCACCGGTGCCTTCTTGGAAGCAGCCAGTCCAGTCCTTTCCAAGCTTTCAAATAACATGGGGAGATTTCTCTTTTGTTGTATGTGTTTCCCGTAGCAGTATGATATCCAGGCAGTGTTGGCGAACTAAGTCGGCTAAGCGATCATGAATTTTGGCGCGGAGGGCTCCACGACAGTTCCATGCGATTAGCTTCATGATTCTTAGATATAAGCGTGTGCTTTATGCACCGGAGGGAGATCATACGCCTACAAAAGTGAGTTTTCATGAGTATCACTAGATAGAAGGGGAGTCTTACCTTTCTTACGGTTCCCAGCATTTTTCCTCATTTTGATGGTAGGAGGAGGAGGTGGGAAGCGCTTCTGTGCCTTTCTTGACCGCTTGTGCTCAGCGGGTGAGGCAGGAATGATGGCCCTCGGATCGTTCGTTGGACCGTCCTGATCAATCAGACTGAGAGGTGTGAACAGGTTAGTGGGGTTTTTACGGTTCGGTAGTTGCCGCTTCCTGGACCGGGTGTTTGAGAACCGTGTGCTGCAGGTGAAGGCTCCGGTGGTGTGGAGGTTTCCGGCGATCCTGCCCTACTCTAGCCCTGTAAGGAGCCACAGAGGCAGCACGCCGCCGGGGTGGGAAAGTTCTCAGCCANAGAAGTGATCTGATTTTGTCTTCTCCTTATCATGGTACTAAGATGGAAAAATCTTGTGTTCTTGTCACCATCCTTAATCCAGTTAACCCGAGATTTACTCCACCATTTTAGGCTAATTTGTCTGAGGAGTGCAACATGGTAATTGTATAGTTAGCGGAGCTTACCCAGCTCAAGGTCATTTAGGCCAGTGTTTTCATCTCTAAGTTCTAGATTGTGTATGTCTTGTTTGATGCCATTTGCCTTGTTTTCCAGTATGCCCAGACTTCTATTGTTCCCATATAAGGTTTTCCTCTTTATGGCCTCTAGATTGTGTTTGATAGTTTGGTTGTTATATGAGTTGGACCACTCTTTCCTAACATTTTCTTTTGCTTCTGGGTATTCGAACCATAAGTGTTCATATTTAAAGGGACGGGGATCTGCTTGGTCTGATTAGAGTTCCATATAAGGGGAGAATGATCAGAGACACACTGTTCCATTGTCTTAAGAGTTTGATTGGGAAATTTGGTGAACCAGTGTTGGTTAAGTAACATCATGTCCAGCCTACAGTGAATTCTGGCAGGTCCTGAGCGGTTATTACACCATGTAAATTGGGAACCAAAAAGAGAGACATCTATGAGACCTTGGTGATAGATTAAGTTCCTAAGAGAACGTATAGATTGGGTGGGATGAAAGGTCGATCCACCTCTTTTATCTTCTGAGTAAAGAATACAATTCAAATCACCTATTATAGCCCAAGGAATATCATCTAAGTTTAGATTTCTAAGCAAATTCCAAAGTTGGTTACGGAGAGGGGGAAGGTTACTAGCGTATACACAGGACAAGACAAAAGAGAATTTGTATAGGTAACAATGACATGTAATACTTGAGAGGAGACAAGGATTGAAGTAACCTTGACGGATGACTCTTTCCATGCCAGCAGAATACCACCGGCCGCACCGGTGCCTTCTTGGAAGCAGCCAGTCCAGTCCTTTCCAAGCTTTCAAATAACATGGGGAGATTTCTCTTTTGTTGTATGTGTTTCCCGTAGCAGTATGATATCCAGGCAGTGTTGGCGAACTAAGTCGGCTAAGCGATCATGAATTTTGGCGCGGAGGGCTCCACGACAGTTCCATGCGATTAGCTTCATGATTCTTAGATATAAGCGTGTGCTTTATGCACCGGAGGGAGATCATACGCCTACAAAAGTGAGTTTTCATGAGTATCACTAGATAGAAGGGGAGTCTTACCTTTCTTACGGTTCCCAGCATTTTTCCTCATTTTGATGGTAGGAGGAGGAGGTGGGAAGCGCTTCTGTGCCTTTCTTGACCGCTTGTGCTCAGCGGGTGAGGCAGGAATGATGGCCCTCGGATCGTTCGTTGGACCGTCCTGATCAATCAGACTGAGAGGTGTGAACAGGTTAGTGGGGTTTTTACGGTTCGGTAGTTGCCGCTTCCTGGACCGGGTGTTTGAGAACCGTGTGCTGCAGGTGAAGGCTCCGGTGGTGTGGAGGTTTCCGGCGATCCTGCCCTACTCTAGCCCTGTAAGGAGCCACAGAGGCAGCACGCCGCCGGGGTGGGAAAGTTCTCAGCCAGGCGCCATATTTCGGAAAGCCTTCCACCTCTCCAGACTCCATCTTTTCCAGGCAAGCATCTACATGATGACCAGAAATACCACAACGAAAACAAAATAGAGGGAGATTCTCATAGGAGACCCTCTGAAAATACCTAGAAGCGTCAGACAGCCTTACCCATAACCCCTGCTTCACTGGTTTGGCGAGATCGACCTCAACACAGACGCGTGCAAATCTGCACTTTTCTCCCTTGACTGAGTGTTCGTCCACCTTTAGAGGGGTGCCAAATATTGCGGCAAGTCTGAGGATTGAATCCGTGTTGCTGATTTCGTAGGGTAGTCCAGGTAGTCTCAGCCACACTGGGGCAGTAGAGAGGTGTTCTTCAAGCGGCCGAAAGAAAGGCTTTGCCTGAGTGACGTTGAGGAGTGTTCCGTTGAAGTTCCATGGGCTCTTCGTGAGAACCTGCATGCGGTCAGAAGGGGATTCAAAGTAGAACATCAGATAGAAGTTACCTAGCTCGACGATTTTGGGGGATGCCGTGAGTTCCCATTTCTAGGGTAGATCCGCCTTGAGACCGTCAATGGCTGCTGCATCTCCAAAGAATCTTCCAAGCAAACACAGTTTAAGGTCCTCAGAGCGTTGAGCGACCTCCTGCGCTTAGATTATCACTTCGTCAGTTGTTTGAGCCTGGATCAACTGTAGTTGTTCCTGAGAGATACGAGGAAGAAGAGCCGGCGAAGGTTGGGGGTGGTTATTGCAGACCGCATCTGACCATGATCTCCCAGATCTAGGTGGAGGAACAGGAAGGAGAGGGGGTTGAGAGGAAGCATCTGTTGGGGCTTGAGCAATAGCTGAAGGGAGAGAGGCGGCGAGGTGGTTTGGAGAGGGAGAGAGGGCGGAGAACACGGAGAAGGGTCAGGTGGTTTCATTTTTTGATTGGAAAAACTTGATATAGCAAAGTTTCAAGTGCCAGCATAGCTAGCCTATGGACATCAATGATACGACTTCTCTAACAATACTTCTTCTACCTTAGGTCTTCAGATTCAATCTTGATCAAGTAGGTTACAAGTGAATTCTTTATTGCTGATCTGTTTCCTCATAAACTAATCCCAAGCCGTCAAGGAAATAAAGCCAGAAATTTGTTAAAGAAGAAAATTGTTTCCATTTTGACACTTTCTTGTACCATTGCCCTATTCTTCTTGCCGTGAATGACAGTGGAAGCCACAGGGATCGCCAATTTTTTTTTATGTTAGCCTATTACATCAGATTGTTTTACATCCATAAATTCAAGTCACTAGATCAAGGGATTTCTTTCTATACATGATCTTAAGATGATTCATATAGGGGTTAAGTTTTCACTAGTTTATGGAAGCTCTCCATACAGTTCAGAAAAGGTAGAAGAATGATTACGGGACCAAATTTAAGGCAAGTAAATCAAACGTCTGAAGTCTTAGCTGCTGTAAATTTTCTGTTGATGTTTTAAGAAGAGAAGCGATGAGAATTTTAGGAGACAACAAGTCATTAATCATTTCTATAATGGACTAGCTGTGGCTTCGTTTTGTTTTCACTGATAAAATGAAACAAGAATAACTATTCCCATACAATACTAGCACACTTTCATCACGGTACACACATGATCATGGCAATCGAAAAACTAATGATGCATGATTCTTGAGAGATATTGTAAAACCCAGAATTTTTAAAAGATAAAAAGGAAAGAAAAATAAAGGAAAGAAAAAGAAAAAAATATATTTAGATTTAGATTTAAATACGAATTCGAATCTAAATAGATTTTTAAATTTAAATCCAACTCCAACAAACCTTAGGCCTTTCCCTATAAATACCCCTAAGTCTCAAGGAGAAATCTCAAACCCTCATAATTTTCCCTCAAGCCCTCAGAAGGATTTCTCTCCTCTCCCTCTCCCTTTCTCTCCTCCTCTCCCCTAAGGTAAGACAAAAATAATTTGTCTTTAGTTTCTCTTCTCTCATGGACTCATACCAGAGGGATAATGTAGGAGAAGAAGCAAAGGAGATCCACGTGGAAGAAGAACAAGAATGATCTAAAGTCTGAGGAAAATAATAGAGAAAAGCTTAGGAAAGCGAAAAAGGTATGTAAGAGGACCCTTAGGGTTTGTAGGTGAGATATGATGATCTATCTCTACCTGTTTTTGATATTTTCATGAAAGTAAAAGAAGATGGTGTTTATTTATAAGATTATTGATAAAGATCATGCCTTAGGGTTAGTAGAGAAATTTGATTATTTCTCTACATGTTTTTAATAATTTAATTATGATGATTAAAAGTATTAGATCTCTCAAGTTTTATGAAAACCCTATTAATAGAGATTATGTCTTAGGGTTTATAGGAGAGATGAGATGGTCTATCTTTACTTATTTGATTATTTTTTTTATGAAAGAAAGAAGATTATGATTATGCTATGATTTATGGATAGAAATCATGTCTTAGGATTAATAGAGAATTAAGACTATTGTTCTACGTGTTTTTTGATACTTTTATTCATGAGAAAGAAGAAGCATATCTCCTTAATTTTGATGCAAATCCCTAATTAAGAATATAGATCTCCATGTTATAAGGACACCCTTTATAGATTTATTATGCAACTCAGAAAAATATAACGAAAGTTAATTATGATGGCCGGACGAACACGGGCCGCGTCCTACAGACGTGGGCTATGTTGTGCCACCGATGGAGAAGGACCGCTAAACACGGACCGTGTCGCCCAGACTCAGGCCTTGTCTCACCGGAGAAGACGTGCTGCACTATCAGTTGTGTCCTACTCAGACAAGGGTGCGTTGGCGGTGGGTCATGGCGGTCGACACGCACGCGTCACCCTGATGCGGGTTGTGTCGACTCACGCGAAGGATTCATGACGATGTAGCTGACGACGCGGGTCGCGTTCCCGGCGAACGTGAACTGTGTATGGCTGTGGAGTTTTAAAAACCCTAAACGATTGGTTCCCTTGAACCGTGTCGCATAACCGTGTGCAGGTAAACAAACGAAGGATAGATGACGGGACGCGTCAAGACGATGGAAGATCGCACCTCACCGAGTTCAAAACGGATCATGCACGAAGACCGCCGGATGACAGACGCGGACCGTGTACCCTGCCTCGGACCGTGTCTGGAAGTCAACTCAAAGATATGTTTTTATAGAATAGGAAACAGTCTGTGTCTTTCTCCGACACAACCCGTTTTCCTCAAAGACTGGAAACAGATCGAGTCTATTACCGACGCGAGTGTTTTCCAAAAGATGATTGATCGATTGGTCCTGTATTGATGATGCTAAGCCCATAAAGAAAGGTTTAAGAAGCTTCCTTTACATGACATGATGTATGTTCCTAACCATGATGATGATGTATAAACTATAAGGTGATTATAGTAATCAAGATAAAAGATGTAATTGACGGGGCTTCATGTACTCAATGCAAAATCGGGAGAAAGGACTACGATGAGGGGGACAGGGGGTGTAGCTGCAGGCAAAATAGTGAAACCCCAGGATGCGTGACTCCAAATCACTGCAAACCACTGTTCCGGTTGCATGGTCCTCTCCCATACCTGTNAATAATGATGGTGGCGTGGACGGCGATGATGTTCATGACAGCGCAACGTGATTGCACATGGTTTGGGCTGGGTCTAACTACATGATAATTAATAGAGTTGTAACAGACCTTAGTCTTCATGTATATGATTAAGTCTTCCGCTATGTAAAGTTTTAATTTCCGCTGATGTGGCTTAGTCTTTGATTGAAAGGTCAAGAGTTTAGTCAATAATGTATGATGTGTAATGTCGCCCAAAAAGTTTAAAATTTGGGGGCGTTACATTTAGGTATCAGAGCCAAAAGAGGGGCACTTTTTAGCTGTCCCTAAGGGAACAATCATCATGAACAGTCGCTAGACCATCCAGAAGAAGTTAAGCAAGGTCTTATAGATGAGTAAAGTCTAATGCCTCATAAGTTTTATATGAATGATGCATGTTTATAGGGATATTAATCTTTCTCCCTAAACCAAGTAAATAATTTCAATAGCAAAGATTAGTATAATTGAGGAATTTTAAGATTTAGGTGATCTTGATTTATTAAGAAAAAAAAGAAGAAGAATAAGAGGAGAAGTAGACTAATTATGTATCTAATGAGTGATTAGAAAAAAATATTTATGATTGAGGGAGAGTTATAAAGAAAGATATATGACAGATAATTTTTGAAGTTTAGAACTTAGTGTTTACCTCAATTAAAGAAGGATGATATTTGATTCTATTTCATGTCATCCAAAAGAATAATACAACTTATTCTTAAGCAAGTTATTTAAAAGTAGTAGAATCAAGACAATTCTAAAGAAAAAAAATGTTTGATGAAAAACAAATGGAGGATATTGATGTTGCAGTTTTGGAAAGATCAAAAACCTTGATCGAAAGTTAAATTATATGATCCTAGAATTATGGGATGATTGTAAGTTTGAATAGGATGATCAAGATTGAATGCATATAGATGGGATTATGAAAGGACAATTGTCTAGCTGTCAAATAGATGAGAGACACCGCTATAAAATCAATGTGGGGGATAGGTAGAACTTCCCCTTAAGTACATGTTAAGTCTATTGCTGACCCATACAGTATGATCATCATATATAAGATATGACATGAAAAGACTCATTAGGATGAATGTGACCATAGGATGTGATACTATTTGAGCAATAATTGCTCGCTTTTAGAACTATGAACAGTTACACTTAATCCAAATCTTATCACCCTTGTGCTAACCCAAGAGTGGTTGGACACTCCTTATGTTAACTCAATGAATGATTAGATAGACAACTCTCAAAGGCTAGATGTGAGGATGTAAGGAAAGAGAAATGTTATGACTAATAAGTCAACCATGCTTACTAGTTCATTGATTTTATAAATTTATGACTTCTCATGCAAATTCCATGTGTGATATATAAATGAAGAATCTAAGTAGCCTTATTTTATAGGAATTGAGTTTATTTCTTATAGAAATTATACATGAATCAGATGATCCAAAGAATGAGCCATTGTCATACTATCTTAATGGCCAAATTACAAAATGACATAGGATTATTAGGGATCCAATTACAATATAATATTCGAGGAGCACAAAAAAAAGGACCTTCCATAAGATGAAAATGGAATTAGTGAATTTGAAAAAAAATGTGAATATGTTATCTTTTAGTCCTTTGACTCTCAAGTATAAATTTAAGGATGACTAAAGTTCTAATATATTTATATAATAGTTGAGAAGTGATTTTGATCAAGATGTAGGTGTAGGCCTAAAGTTCATAGGTTTGGAAAAAAAATAGTTGTGTTATA